>CAEFZX010013584.1:0-155948 GCA_903066825.1 Alfaro cultratus | reverse complement strand
ATATATAAGTTGGTGCAATTTAGGTAGTTCTGATTTAAGTATTGGGTCATTCATATATTTTTATGTTTTTATTTTTAACTGTCAGTTTTGGTCATCCAAATCCCTTCTTGTGGAGCTAACATTGATTAAGATGCTGGAAATACACTATTTGGAGAGAAATAAATCTATGAAATACATGGGTTTCCCTTTTTAATTTCAGTTGGTGAAATAAATTAACGTTTTGATGATATTGTGACTTAATTTAAAGCATTTCTGTCGAGGCATTGGGGTCAGAAAATTTGAAGAGCTGCTCCAAACTGCAATGTGTGACCCGATACAGTAGAGGGCGCTGTTGACTTCCACCGGAAGCCCAAGTATGTTGCCGGAAGTAAATCCCACTTAGCTAGAGTAAGCGCACCTTGTCAGCATGTGGAGTCTGTTTGGGCTTTCAGTTCCGACAAAATTCAGATAAATATTTCTAAAATTACGAAAAGTTACCGAAAAAATGGGAAAGAAAGGAAAGAAAGAGAAGAAGGGGAAAGGAGCGGATAAGACGGCCGCTAAAATGGAGAAAAAGGTTTCAAAGAGGTCCAAAAGAGAAGAGGTATCACTTGGTTTTATCGTTACTGATTTTGTTTTTATTCGAATCCATAACACAAGGTGATTTTTCTTTTCTGTTATTATATGTCCAGGAAGATTTGGAGGCTCTGATCGCTGAGTTTCAGAATCTGGACGCTAAGAAGACCCAGGTCGTAGAAACCACCTGTCCCCCTCCAGCACCGAGGTGAACCTTTAAATTCACTCTAGCCTTTACCTGGGCCTCACAACACAACTGAAATAACACTAGATGCAAGCAAACTGGATTCAGTGTTAAGGAATAAACCTGCAGGATATCATTACCGACTGTCTGTTTTTCCTTTCTTTTTTTAAAATCTAGCCTTTCAATTCCGACTTTGACTTATTTAGATGGTCTTTCTATGAATTAAAACACACAAACCCTTCTGTGCAAACTATGTTTTGATTTAAAAATTGAACGTACTAACATTGATCAGAAGAGAAAGCCAGCTCATCATTGCAGTTTTGGAATTTCATCCTTTATTACGCTGAAGCAATTCATGTTCTACATCTAAACAGTTTAAAATTGAACCCGTGTTCTTTATTAATTTATTTAATAATTGGTTTTGCCTGTCTATTTACATTTGCTTTAGTTTCTTTATTTACATAGGATGTGTTAATATTTTTAGATTCTAAATCATTAAGCTTCTTTGATTCATGTTTTCCTTTTTGTTTTACCTCCAAACCAACAGTAGCAAAACAATATATTACTTATACTATTCTGACTACTTCCAACAACAATAACTATAGATATATTAATTTTGGGTCCAGAGAGAGCTACTGATCATTATTATTGATTCAGACTAATTCATACAAGTGATTATTTTTTTATATATTCTCAGTTTGGTTTAAGAAACTAATAAATTCCTGACAATTTTGAAGAGATTCAGGTTGATTATTAAGAGAAGTAAAATTACCAAGAAGAGAATAAACAAAACATAAAGCAGCACAAACCAGAAACACATGAAGCATAGATATTAAATATAAGTAATTAATCAGCTTTTGATCATTTGAGTGATTAGAAATCACTTTTTTTTGTGAAACCACCGTTATATGTTAGGATGAAATTAAACTTTTTACGAGTTTTAATTTAAAAAAATAAAGCTAAGCTACTTTTTCGCACTGACATCTGAATGCATTAATTCAGGAAAAACCTGAAGATAAAATTAGGTTATGCCTTAACTCTCTCAAAAATGTAGCTTTTCCTTATTTTATATAATCGGAGCTGCTTCTGAGATTTTGCTCCGGCTGTTTTTTTTGTTTTTAGGCTGAATGCGTCTCTGTCTGCTCATCCTGAGAAAGACGAGCTCATCCTGTTTGGAGGAGAATTCTTCAATGGAAAAAAGGTGGAAACATTTTCCAGAAAACTTTTCTCTGCAGTTTTAAGTTTGGAAATCCTAAAAAAAATCTTTTATTTATTTTTTGTTTGTTTGTTTTCTTTTAATGGCAGACGTATCTCTACAACGATTTGTTTTTCTACAATATCAAGAAGAACAGCTGGGTTAAATCGGACATACCCAACCCTCCTCCTCCACGCTGCTCCCACCAGGTACCCTACTCTCTTTTACCATTTTTTAAATTTTTTATTTTAAACCAAGCCACTTTTACACCCCCACCTATCTGATGCATGGATAACATATTGTTGTTGGTTTTGTATCCAACATACAAAACCAAAAATAGAATGTTCCCAATTCTATCTTTGGTTTTGTGCGTTGGAAGACATTAAGAATAAAGCAAGACTAAAAATACTTTTTCGTTTTCCACACCGTAATATTCCTGGAATAAAGTCATAATATATATGAGAATAAAGTCAAAGTATTACGAGATTAAAGTTATAAAATTAAGTGAATAAAGTCATAGTATTACGAGAAGAAAGTCGAAATAATTCAAAAATGAAGTCATAATATCACGGGAATAGGGTCATAATATTACAAGAATAAAATATTACGAGAAGAAAATCATAATATTATAATAAAGTTATAATATCACGACTCTATACTCATTATTTTACTACTTTATTCTTGTAATTTTTTGTCTTTATTCTGGTACTTTTATGTTTTTATTTTCTTAGCATGGCCTTAATACTTGTTCATGACCTGAGTGAAGTTGCCCCCCCACCTCTAGAAATGTTTCTTTATATCTTTAAAATGATAGCAGCACAAACAAAAAAATTTGCTACACAAACGCTTGACACCATTTTGTCTGATTTGAAGAAGGTGGGGAGGCCAACTTCACTCAGGTTCTGTCATGTGGATAATCCTGTAAAGTGGAATATTACTTTATGAAACATGGAGGAACATTTCTCCTGTCAGCCACAAGAGGGCAGAGTGCTGCAGCTCAGATCGACAGATCTCACCTGTTAGCGCTGTCATCCCAGCAGACGCTTGATGCAACAAACCTTCCCGTGCTTTGCTCTGCTGCTCCCTGCAGGCGGTGGTGGTCCCGCAGGGTGGAGGCCAGCTCTGGGTGTTCGGAGGGGAGTTCGCTTCTCCAAATGGGGAGCAGTTCTACCACTACAAGGACCTCTGGGTGCTGCACCTGGCTACACACACATGGGAAAACATCAAGTACGTTCAGAAACACAGAGGAGCCATAAAAATAGCACCAATAATAAACAGGAATAACGAGTCGTGTTTATTTAGGGAACTGGATGAGGTTTAAAGGCTTTAATGAATTCATGTGAAATAAATGCAGTTGAGTAATTAGTTCCTGCTTTGTATTTCTGAAGCCTTTGTTGTTTTCCAGAGCTGCCGGTGGTCCGTCGGGCCGCAGCGGCCATCGAATGGTCCTCAGCAAGAGGCAGCTGCTGGTGTTTGGAGGTTTCCATGAGAGCACGAGGTAAACACTCCAAAAGATTTACCTCACAGCATTTAAACAAGGTCATAAAGTACTATGCAACACTTTCATTTTATGCTCAGATTTCCTAGCCTAAATCTTTTCGTTCAGTCTCTCTAGTTCTGATTCTAAGGAGTAAGAAAAACCACACAACAAAATATGTCAACAAATTTTGATGGACAATAAATTGTCTCAGAATCTGTTGCAATAATCAATAATATTGTCATTTTGAGACCATTTTCAACTAATATAATGATAATGGCATAATAATGCTATCTCTGAGAACAGATTCTCAAAGATTATTATATTTAAAATTTTATCCAATATTTAATACTGGAACTGGAAGACATTTTAAATAAACAAAACAGAAATTAACTATGAAGCACCAGAATGAAGACTTTAAGAAAAGAGATAAAAGAGAGAAAATAGAAAAACGGTAAATCATGCAAATAGAAATTATTGAGCTGGTTTTAATTTATTATGAGATTAAATGATTTATTGTGACAGGCTTACACGTAGCATCAAACTTTCCAAAAGTTCCTGTCATGAAACTGATTGCTTATACAGTGGCGTCCCCAAGGAGAGGTTGGGGGTGCCATGGCCACACTTTTTAAAATGCTGGCCACCCCAGAGAATCATGTTTACTTGATACAAAGGCATGCAGAGTCGTCTTCTTCAATAAAACAATAAGTGTAAAACCTATTTATCAAATAAATAGAAACATTAGTGGGGCAGTATCATGTTGAATTGGTTTATTTTTCATATTTACATCATGTTGTAAGGTTATTCCTTCATCAAAAACAAACCTGGAGTTTTGCCTTGATTCTTAGATGCATGATTGAGAAATTCATTAATCTCCATGGCAACCATTCAGCTGCAGTGCCGCTGTCGAGGAGCAGCTCCTCCCCCTCTCAGCTCCTTCAGACTAGCCAGCAGCAATCAGCAAACACCTGGTGGAACTACTGAGCTCAGTAGAGGAGCTATTTCTCAGAGCAATGCTGGTAAAAACGATAAAGGGTTAATAGAGGAGCCATGTTGTGATGACGTCCGGAAGGCGGAGTTTCAGAAAGAGCATGAGCTTCTTAAAGGGACAGAGGCCCAATTACAAGGTGTTAAATCACAAAGTTAAATTTCTTTTAAATCATATTTGATATATATATATATATATAGCATTTTTATAACTGAAGGCAATATAGTTACTTGGTTGTGTTATTAAAAGGCACTATGTGCCTAGAGAACACATAATACTGCCCCTTTAATGCAGGAATAAATATTTATGGACTTTTTTGTTTATGGCAGTATCAAAAAATTCAGTCAAAATCTTTTTTTTTTGTCAATTGTTTGATAAATAACTAATAAGTTATTCAGTTGCATTTTATTTTTGTTTGGTTTAATTATTATTCAACCGACTGAACCGAGAATCCGGGTCCGATTACACCCCAAGCAGATGAACACTTCTAATTAACTCCACAGTGACAATAAACACTGGCTGTGGTCCCAGTAACTTCACATAAACAGTAAAATTAAACGACTGCATTACACCTGCTTCCACCTGCTGTGGTCGGAACTGGAGGGGAAATTTGTGGTAGAGTTCAGATGGGGTCTGAAACATCCAGCCAGACCTGCACCGAGTCCAATCCAGCTATAGTTATCTTTAATTAGGCTGAAGCAAACCCAACACACTATTTTAATTAAGCTTTTACTGCTTTCGTTTTTATAGCATCGTTTGAGTAAATGGTGTAACTTCTCCCAGTTTTAGCTTTCGTTTAACAAATTCCAGCTTCGTTCTCTTAGTTGTGGTAGCTGCAGGATGAGTCAGGCGTAAAGCTTCTGGGACAAGGGTGTCCAAACATTTTGGTACAGCGGACAGAAATGTCAAGCTGAAAGAACTCTGGGGGGCACAAACTTTTCAGTATTTTTGTTTTTAATTATAATTGCAAAAACTATTTTATTTACCTAATCAACAGTAAATTATTTCTGTAGACAAGCAAGCTATAAATTATTACAGATTTAAAACATAAAAAAGTTTTGCAGATTTTCCAGATTAAATGAAAATCAACAAACTATATCCTAAATATTTCAGGTTGATCTCATTTTTCAAGGTTTGATCAATATATGGCACTTGCTTCATTTCGAAAAGTTTATTAAACAGCAGAGGTGGGTAGAGTATCCAAAAATTGTACTCAAATAAAAGTAGTTCTACTTCAATATATTTTTCTCAAGTAAAAGTAAAAATTATCCATCCAAGAAATTACTCAAGAGTGAAAAAGTATTTGGTAAAAAGTCTAGTCAAGTACTGCATAACTGGTCAAATTATCAATCATTTCATATTTAAAAATGACATCATCAGATGGACTAAAATATAAAGTTAAGTGGAAATTTGGAAAGGACCAAGATGACAATAGTTCATATAAGTAACAAACACATAAAATCAGGCAAAATCTTTTTAAAAAACATTCTTAAAAACCGTTATCAGCCATTATGTTATCTGCTTTAAGTTTAGCTCTCTCTCGCTCCCTTGCAGCAACCCAAACATGTATGTTAATTTTAAATAGCTTCTTACACCTTAAATGTCTCCAAAGCAAGTTAATGAAATATGGTATTATGTGTCAAAGAGCGGATTTCTTAGTTTTTGCGATGTATTAAGATGAAACACATCTGATTTATTGATTTGTTGCGAACTAAACGACATCTTAAGTTTTTTATTGTTACTTTGTGTCTGGAAATTTCACTTTCCAGCTCTGGATCAGCTGATTTCTCTCCTCCCTTTGCAGGGATTTCATCTACTACAATGACGTCCACTCCTTCTCCTTGGACACCTTCTCCTGGTCCCGCCTCAGTCCGTCAGGCTCCGCCCCCTCTCCGCGCTCCGCCTGCCAGATGACCGCCACGCCGGACGGCGCGGGCGTCATCATCTATGGAGGATACTCCAAAGTGGTACACGCTCGCTCTGAGATTTACGGATGTTCTGCTGCGTGAAACGTCTAACGGCGTTTCATCGTTTAGAGGGTGAAGAAAGACGTGGAGAAGGGGAGCATCCACTCCGACATGTTTCTCCTGAAGCGAGACGGCAAAGACGGACAAGGTACAAAACTGATCAGACTGATCAGCAGAAATCATGCCTCACCTGCAGAGGTGGGGAGTAACTAGTTACATTTACTTTAGTGACGTTTAGATAATATGATGGAGGATTAGGACCATACTAAGAACAATTATTTTTAAAAATCATTCAAATTCAAATAATTAATATAAATAAATAATAATAATATATAATTTTATTTCAATAAGTAATTGTTGAATAAATTATCATTTATTGAATAGTTTTTTATTCAGTAATTATTGTCTTTATTGTCCTATAAAGTCTCATATGAGTCAAAATGATGTGAGAATAGTGCCATAATAATATTCTAGTAATAAGTCAAATATGAATTAATTCAAATATTTATTATTATTTATTATACAATAAAGTAATAATAGGACTTTATTCTCCTTGTTGTGACTTTATTATTATTCACTTTACATTATTCTCATACACGTTGAAGCAATGCAGAATAGTGTCATCGTAAATTTAATAAATAATAAATAGTCGTTATATGATTACTTTATTTTCGTAAAACTACGACTTTATTCTCCTGTTGTTGCCACTTTATTCTTGTACGAGTCGAAATGATACGAGAGTAGAATCATTACAAGGACAAAGTCAAAATAATATGAAAATAAATTTGAGTATTAAGAGAATAAAGTCTTAATATGACTTTATTCTTGTAATTTTATTTTAGCGTGGCTCTAGTATTATGTCTTAGTATTGATATTAAATAGAAAATCATAATATAGAAAAAGTGTTTCTTCTGCATAAAAGGGTTATTTTGCAAACACTTTCTTTATTTGTGTAAATTTTTCAATTTAGTTTTAAAGACACCAGAATTTTCACAAAACTTTATATTTTTGTCTGGTGACATTTAAAATTTAAAATCAGCTACTTTTTACTTTTACTCTAGTAAAAAGATGTGAAAGTTTTGCTACTCTTGTAATTTGGGGATTTTCACTCAGACTGTTTGTGATACAGAAAAGTGGTCCTGGTCCAGATTGAGCCCGTCTGGGAGCAAGCCGCCCCCCCGCTCCGGGTTCTCTCTGGCCGTGGGTCCGGCGGGCCGGGCGGTTCTGTTCGGCGGCGTTTGTGATGAAGAGGAGGAGGAGTCGCTGGAGGGAGACTTCTACAACGACCTGTACTTGTACGATACGGTGAAGAACCGCTGGTTCCCCGGCTTGCTCAGGGTAAACCCAACTCTGCTTCACCAGTTTGGACCAGAACAGAACGTTTTATAAAAGTTACCTCGTACTTTTCCTGGTTAGTGTCTGTTGTTCAGGACAGTTCTGGTTCCACAGGTCCGAATCTTTGCATTAAAGTTTCCTTCAGATGGATAATACTACAGTAAATTATTGTAATAATATTTCCAGCATTAGCATGTATGTTTTCCATATTTCCCTTTAGCCACTTGAATTTCAGGATAAGAGCCATTTTTTAAGATGGCTGCCGTTTTTGAGCCATTTTTTGCCTTTTTAAATGTTTCCCATTTTCATGACTTGGATTAACTTTTATGTCACATGATATGTTTTCGACGCTGGTCATTCCAACAACTCTAAAGTGATAATTTGTTGTAAAATCTGAAACGGGGGACTTTTCTGTTTGTAAGTCTCCGGAGGACGAAGAGGAGGAGGAAGAGGAAGATGATGGTAACTAGTGACAGTAGCTGCGTTTCCATTAGCCACAAAGTTGGGCAAAGTGAAATTATAAAAATAAACTAATGGAAACAAGTCATCCTAATTGTTAACATTATCTTCCCCTGATTGTTTTTTTGTTTTGTGTTTAGAAGTAACTTCTGACAATTTTTTGTGTTTAGCAATTTAACACATATGTTTATATGTTTGGCAGGTTAGCATTAGCTTCTGTTAGTTGCCTTTTTGTATTTAGCATTAGCTTCCTTTACTTTTTTAACATGTTTAGAAGTTCAGCTTTTGCTTCTACTATTTTCTTATGTTTAGCATTATTTTTATGTTTCACATCAGCCTGCCACAATAAGCTATTAATCAATTAATTGCATGACGAATTAAAATCTGCTTGATAATTTCCATTCTGTTGATTAATATTTTTTGAAGGGTAATTTTGTTTACAAAGACTTCATAATCAATTTTATTTATACTTCTGGTTGTTTTATTTTGGAAATGTAAAATAACTTCCAGTTTCAGTGTGAGGTATTCTTTGAGAGGGCAAAATTGCATTATTAAGCCAGTATCAATATATCACTTGAAAACTCTCTCAAAGCAACAGTATAATTATTTATCACCATAACTTCTGAGAAAATTTATTATCCAGAAAAATCTGTTATTGTGACAGAACTAGTTTCCCGCTTTAGCATTGGCTTATGCTAAATTTTTTGTTGTTTTTAACATTAGCAGAGCAAAAATTCATTTTAGTGAATTAGTGGTTAGTGAACCTAACTTTTTGTCTGTTTCATCAGGGAACCAAGTCAGAGAAGAAGAAACGACGAAGGGGGAAGAGAGTGGAGGACGAAGGAGCAGAAAGGAAGGATGAAGAAGAGGAGGCAGCGGCTCGCGGGCCAACTGAGGTCATCAAGGAGGTTGTGACAGAGGACGGCACGGTGATGACCATCAAGGAAGTGATCCCCGGTTCTCAAGAGGAGGAAGAGGAGGAGGAGGAGGAAGAGGAGGAAGATGGTAACTAGTGGCAGTAGCTGCGTTTCCATCAACCATAAAGTTGTGCAAATTGAAATTCTAAAAATAAATTAATGGAAACAAGCCAATTTTGAAAAAGTGTAAATGTTTCCATCAGCAGGAATATTTGGTTGTTGATCACACGACTCGTGTTTCCATTCCAGTTTTTGTGAAATACATAAAATTTGCATCTGTCGATTCATCCCAGCGTAAAACCTCATTTATTTTTGACATTTCAAAAATACATTTGCTTAATGGAAACAAACCAATTTCGAAAAAATAACAATTTTTTGTGCGTTTAGATGAGGTGACTTTTCAGCCGAATCAAAATAGATATTTTGCAAAATGATTTTTTTTTTTTTGCATCATATGAGTCACGTGATCAACAGCCAGATGTTACTATTGGCAGAAACACCAAAGAAGACGACAGGAAGTGGTGAGGTAAGGCTACATTATTTATATAGCACCTTTTCAGCAACATAGCTCAAAGTGGGAGGAGGAATATGGCTTGTTTTGTTTTTTGCTGACAGTATTCAGAGCTCTCCAATAATCACAGGTCATAAAACGTTGTTTCATTCCAACATGTTGACTCCATTGCTCTTCTGTAAAATGGATGACTGCAATTTTCCCAAAACACTGCATACTTAGCCGCTCCCAACTAGCCTGTCGCTCCATTAATTCACCAGTTATAAAATCCATGACTGAATTATGATTACATTTCATGTAGCTGTTTACATTCATTGCTGCTATTATTTTTAATGGCTTAACACATGAACAAACACATTCAGACGTGATTTTAATTGCATTTTAGCCTGAACAACTTATATATGTAATGTTTCCAGAAACATTGCGACAATGTGTTGTTTTTTTTCAACATTAGCAGAATATAGACAAAAATTTCAACATACTTATATTGAAAATGCAGCTAGTGACCGTGAGAAAGTTTGAAACAAAAAAATCACGTTTTATACTCAGATTGATCTTTGCTCTGCAGGTTCGGCCTCAGCGCCGATGGTGGAGCCGTGTCCGAGGTCCAGCGCCATGGCAACGGTGCGTCAGGGCAAGCTGTACCTGTACGGTGGGATGTTCGAGGTGGGAGACCGCCAGTTCACCCTGAGCGACTTCTACTGCCTGGACCTACACAAGATGGACCAGTGGGAGGTTCTGGTGGAAATGGACCCGAGTGAGCGAGCCAAACAGGCGGACGCCGCTTTGATCCCAGCTGAGGCTGCGAGGCGTCATGATGATTTATGATTTCTGTCTCCACAGAGACGCAGGAGTGGCTGGAAGAGTCTGAGTCAGAAGATGAAGAGGAGGAGGAGGAGGAGGAACCCAGAGGAGCAGAAGGAGAGGAAGAGGAGGAGGAGGAGGAAGACAGCGAGGATGATGAAGGCAAGGGATTACTCAGCATCTTTGATGTGTTCTGCAACAAGTGCTTCCTTTGTTGCTTGGAAATTACATTTGATGATTCTATTACTTTGTTTTTGTTGCTTTTTCCAGTTTTACTAACTTTTTAAAATATTTATAATTTGTGGAAAATATAAATTGTAAAAGCTGCTGTATAATTACAGAGAATTTCTTGACTTCCCTCACATTACAAACACAAACTTCTCGTTTGTTTTCAAGTTTCAATGCATTCATTTTGATTGATTGAATAGATTTTTACAGCCAACACAAAGAATACATAAAAAACATTAAAGATTTTGATATTTGGTTCAATAAATACATACAATAAACAAGAAATACATATTTACAGAGTAGGGCTGGAATGATTAATCACGATTAATCGGTTAATGAATTAGTAGTCATTTAATTTTAGTAATCAATTAATCATTAACTGGAGTATGCAAATTCAAAAGAGCACAAAAATCAACCTATTCAGTAATTCAGCCAAAACTGTACAAAATATATAATTACATCTTGCATTTAAGATAAAAATACTTTCATCTGTAAATATATTTTAACTAAAACTCTTCAAGTTTCAGGGTTTTTTTTTCACAAAGTTCAAATTTATTAAAGTAAGTGTTATGTTACTGCTTTAAGTCAATAAAATGTTTATTTTCTTATTTAAAAAAGGAACTGAATGGCTTATTGGTATTAGTTATTGTATTTTTAATATTGCATAGAAAAGGCTTTTGCAGTGAAATAAAAACTCAGTTCAATGTCCCAGTGATTTTATTGATTAATCGATTAATCTTCAGAATAATTGATAGATTAATTGATTGCTAAAATGATTTCTAGTTGCAGCCCTATTATAGAGTCAGAGATAATACCGAACTCTAGTCAAATAAAAGAAGATAGTCATGATCATTTTTGTGAAAAATAAAAGAAAAAAAGAAAACTTAATAGTTTCCTTTGTAGCTAAAAGTATTTTAACTCACTTATTGCACCGGTCTGATAGTTGAATAGCATAAATAACTGGTTAAAAACATTAAATTAAAGTCACATGTGTATTATTCAATAATTTAGCAGCAAAAAGGGGTTTTAAGCTTAAAATATTGCTTATTTTGTTGATATATGGTTATTACAGATTAACTAAACTCAATATTTTAATTGAGTCACTATTTTAAACATTTATTGAAATACAAATCTGAAAAGTTTCACAGATCATTGCAGTTACATCTGATCTAACATTTAAAGCCCCAATAAAATAGTTTGAAGTTTTAACGTGACAGAACCAGAACCAGTTCAACGGACATGAACGGTATAATAAACTATTTAGCAACCACAGGAAACTAGCATTAAGCTAATCTTTTCCTCTGCACCTTTAACAGATTTAACTGTGTTTTCAGAGGAGGAAGAGGAGGAAGAGGAGCACCCCGTGGTGCAGGAGGGAGAGACGCTGACGGACTACCAGAACCGGACCGAGCCGTACTGGGTTAAACTCGCACGTACCAACATGGGGCCGGACGCCAAGGACAAAAAAGTGGCCAAAGTTGCCGTTGCCATGGCGAAAGTCTTCTATGAAGACCGATAGTGGGAATCCCAGAACAGTGAGTGAGTGTGCGCGCGCGTGTGTTTGTTTACCTTTATATTCAATTAAACTTCATAACCTGTAATAAAAGTTAAGTCTCTAAACAAAACATCTACACATAAACTTCCAAATGATGCAGTGAATCTGAATAAATAATAACTGGTAATACGTTTAATTTTGTTTGTGTGAAATTTGTTTTATTAAAACTTCTCAAAGAGTTTTAATGATGACAATTTGAAGTTATCCCTTCATAAAGTTATGTTTACCTTATAACTTTAAGCATTTAGTTTTCATTAATATTTAAAAAAAATAATTAAAAAATCTGTTTCTGATTGGTTGTTTTTGGTGGAAGCGCTGCTTTCCTTCAGGCGGCAGTAGCAGCTCAGACAGGAAATTGATCTTTTCTCATTTATTCTGTCAATGTGGTGACAGTTTTAACAAATATGTAAAAAACATGTTTTTTTTTTATGAAAGTTACAAACTGAAGCTTTAATCTTGGAAATGTTCTTCAGGCTCAGGTGACAGAAGACCGACTTTGTAATTATCTTTATGTGTCTCTGAATGTTCAGGTCTTAGTTCATTTTGACTCCCAGATAAATAAACTTATTTCAGTCGTTTAATGGATTCAAATATCTGATTTGATAAAAAAAAAGAAGAAGTTTTTGAATGATCAAAGTCTGGATGGATGTTTGGAGGAGGAAGACGGGATGAAGGGACGACTCGGTCCCTTCATGGCCTATTTTATCCTCCGTCAGCCTCTCCTCATCCCAAACGAAGGATGAGGAGAGGCTGATGAATAATAGAGAAGATGGATGAGAACGAGGCTCCTCGTCTTTTCTCCTGTGAAAACTCAACCCAAGGACAAATGAAGAGACATTCGTGTTTTGCGGCGTGGAAACGTCACTCATGAATGAACCAGCTGGAAAACAACAAATTAAGAACCTCAGAGTTTTTTTCCTCTGCTGCGTTCTGTTTGGAGGTGAAGCTGTTAGGAGGAACGCTGCGTGTTTTGGTTGGCTGCACTTCCCGTCTGGACTTATTGACCGCTCAGAGGAGCGCTCTCATTGATTGCCTGGAGTTGCCACACGCTGTTCAAACACGACCAGATGGTGAGCAAACATGCAGAAGATCACCTTTTGCTCAAAATAATATCAGTGTTTATAAAAACAGAGCAAAATCCTGAATGTACATAGCCGCGTCTTTATTAAACCAATATTTGCACCACTATGTTTGAAAAAATATCGTACACACAAGAAATTGGATTCAGGAATGATTACATCAGCAAGAATCTGCATGAATGTTCCCCTGACCTGCAAACTATAGGGGGCAATGCTAATCAGCCAATCAGATTGCTTCAAAACAACCACCACTTCCTGTTAAGGACTAAAGTTATTTTCATATGCTAACAACATAAGTAGCATACAGCAAGAATGTCTAATTATTTTGACAATATCATATAATATAATAATATATTTACAATATATAATACTGTGTCAATATAATAGACTGACAGTTTTAGATGGTTAAGATCAGAATTCTGAGATTAAATTCAGAATTCTGAGGAAAAAAAAAAAGTCAGATATCAGAGTCAGAATTTTGAGAAAAAATAATTTTGAGAAATAGTTAGAATTTGGAGAAGAAAGGCAAATATTTTTAGAAAAAAATCTGAATTCTTAGGTTTAATAAAAAAATCTGAGAATAAAAAATTTTTGAGAAAAGAAATCAGATTTCAGAAAGACATCAAAATTTTGAGAAACAAAATCCTCGTTTTCAGTGGCCCTAATCCTCTTCAGTACTAATGCAGATCAGCTGCTCTTTAGCCCAGTCTTATCCCGCCTTTAAATTCTTCGTCTTCCATGTCCTCCTCTCTCCATTTCTCCTCCGTCCTGCAGCTGTCCTGTTGTTGTCCCTGTTCTCCTGGTTCCAGAGTAGCTAAGCCAATTCTAGGCCAGATTACAGTAATAAAATCACTGAGTTTGAGGATTATAGCTGAGCTTTCCGAACACTGAGAGAGACGGAGGGGAAGCAGAAAAAGGAGGAGAGAAGGAGGGAGAGCGGGTTAATGAGTGGACGGAAAAGAGAGGGAGGGTTACTGAGATTTCCTGACTCCAACAAAGGGATTATGACTTAAGGAAGTTAGCAAGACGAACGTCTGCTCAAATCCTCGCCATGATCCGCATCGAAAAGCAACAGCTAGTGGCCTCCGCAACAAAATGGCTCAAATTCTAGACAGCTGCAAGAAAAGATGATTAACCGTTAGCCTTTTCATCCAGAGCAGAGCACAGGATGGAAGTTTATTTCTTTAGGATTAATGTTCCCATGTAGCATAATATTCACAAACGTGCTACCTGAGGTTTGTGGAGTCTGAGACAGTAATCTGGATAATTCTAGTTTAACTATTTTACAGTTTTGTGCAAAACTTTTAAGCCCCTGCAACTAAACCAAGTATTTTTGGTTTAGTTTGTAGTGCAAATATCTTAGTACTCTTGAAAGAAGACAAAACTAACTTACAAGTAACTTTTTAGCAAGATATATGAGTATTTGGTTGACAGCGGTGTAAGAAATATGCACAAACCTTTGAAAGAGTAAGCAAAGCAAGAAGATTTATCTGCTTGTAAGGAAAAAATGAGAAATAAATGATTCGCTAGCTCCTCATCTACAGTGGGACTCCGATTAAAGAGGTGACATGGAAGCAGAGCTCTTAATTTAGCAGAGTTTAATGAAGGTTCACACTTTCCATCCAAATTACAGAACCAGTTTTATGGTATCTGCAACACAACAACAGCAAAAACATAAAATAATTATACATATAATGTCTATGTAATATATGTGACATTCAGCTTGCTAAATTAGCTTCTTATCAGTAACACTGATGAATTACACTGCAAACTTACAGTAAACAAAGTCATAACAAGCACTGCTGCAGGAATTACATCCTAACATGACTATAAACCACATATCAACATCATATGAAACAATATAAAACTCACGTTTTCAGTTTTATCACTGGGCTGCAATAAAGAAATGAAACTCTGCACAAAATAGCACACGTTAAGGACCCCAATATACGACTAGCTGTTGCCTGAGCCCAATATTATCAGTCCAACTATGAGCTCTAGTGGGGATTCAGAGCAGAGAATGCTGGTTTTTAACTTGAGCAGTGGAATGTAATTACCCCACAATGACATAAAAGTCCTACTACTTAAACACTTAAAGCGCCCATGAGAAAATCACTGAAAGGAAAAAACACAGCTGAATAAACTGAGGGGAAAATGCTCTTAAAATATAATCGGAAACCAGAATACCAGCAGATAAAGCTCACAGATGAATGTTTTCCTACTGTGAAGTTTCTGCTGCTATCTGAAGATTAAAAGGAAATATTTTCTGCAGCATTTCAGTCATCAGATAAAAGAGATTCAGGATTTTGTTCATTTAAGCTGTTTATGGTCGATTTTAATTTTAATGACGAGAAATCCTGGAGACATGATGCACAAACACTTAGTTCATTAATGGACTGCAATGCATCCCTGTGTTATGTAAGGCGATATTACCAAACTAAATATTTAGCTTGCTAACTAAATGTTTAACTCCCCAAAGCTGAATATTTGACTTACAATTTAAATACTGGCTTCAAACTATTAAGTCTGTAGACTAAAGATTTTGTTTAACTAAGTATTCAGTTATAACAAAATTTTAGCTAAAGCTAAACATTTAGTTTGGAGCAAATTTTTAATTTGTAAAAATTGCCTATTTTGCCAATTTTACTTTGCTTGTTAATTAAATATGTAATTTGTAAACTAAATATTTATCTCCATAGAAAATATTTAGCTTGCTAATTAAAAAAATTTAGTTTGAAACTGTGACATTTATAAATGTGAAAATACTGAAAAATAAACCAAATAAGCAGCATTTAGACCTTTACTAACTTCTCCCTGTAGAAATAATCCCGTCAGACTAACTAGATTTCACCGTCAGGCAAATATAAGCGTGAATCAAACGAAGAGTGAAACATCTGAAGGCTGTTTCCATGATGATCCACAGGTGATGCAGCACCTGTCTCTTTAAAAAAAAAGCCGGATTGTGCTATTGAGTAGAGAAGGGGAGGGGAGGCTTGGCGCTATCTGCATTGGAACAGTCCTCTCTAATGAGCAGATTTTATGAGAGAGACACATCCACAGAAAAAGCACAGAGAGAGACCGAGAGAGACCGAGAGAGAGAGAGAGAGAGAGAGAGAGAGAGAGAGAGACCCGGCCGTCAGAGGAGACTGGGAGCGGGGCAGCAGCAGCAGCAGCAGGCTGTGCGTCAGCCGGTGCTCCATAGGGAAACATGGAGATGAGCAGGAGAGGACACGGAGCAACGCGGACCACATAGATGGATGTTGTTTCATCAAAACAGGCAACAACCAGGCAACCTGAAGACAACCCACGCAGAGGATAAACCACTTATGGACGCAGTGGATTAAAGCTGCATTCAGACTGAGAGGCAGAGAGAGAGAGGAGAAATTCATCAGTTTACTAATTTATTTTTTATTGTCGGAGGGTGCGCACTTTGTTTCTCTCTCTGAGTGTGTGTGCGTGTGTGTGTGTGTGTGGCTGCAGAAGGTAGGAGACTGCATTGGTGTTCAGCCTTCAAAGCTGAGTATCTTTGTGTTTTCCCCCATTTTCCCTCCCGCATGCTCTGTGCGGTAACACTCAATATGCATGTGAGAAGGAAAAGACGATGAGTCTGAAGTGAGACCCTTTTTTATTTTTATTTTTTATTTTTCTGGATTTTTGGGAATAAGCTAAGAGGAGAAAATATTTTCCCTTTCCTCAAATGTTTTTTTTTTTTTTTTTTTTTTTGGAGGGCCTCCGCAGGGAAACTTCTCGGCATCATCAGGTAGGAGGCGGCAGAACAAGTGGGCCTGAGTGGGAGGAAGAGTTTGTGTCGTAGACTGTGTAGGTCTGATGGGTGAAACTCCAGCTGAGAGAGGATAATGGCAGCTCCGGGCCAACTCTCCTCCTCTCCCACCTGCATCGGCTGCAGAGGACCCTGGAGCTGCTAGCCGAAGCCGATCAGAGCCGGCGGGATGATGGTGTGATCAGGGTCCGGCTGGAAGACCCCTCTTTCATCCTTCACCTCCTTTCATTGAAAACAGAGGTGGGGCCTCCTTTTCCAGCCTCCTAACCCCCAAACTCCCCCGTAGAGGTGTGCGATACGCCATATTTTGGTATTGATCCAATTAAATACAGCGCCAGCATCGCAGATATCGATACTGATATTTTTATTAAGTTTGATACGTCATCAAAATTTGTGTTTTTGTGATTCCCCCCCCCCCCTTTATTTTGTTAAAACCCAGGAAAGAATTTGGGCCCCTGTAAAGGTGTGCGATAATATATTGATATTGATCCAAGTAAATACAGCAGCAGTATCTCCAATACAGATACCAATATTTTTATTATTTAAGTTCGATGCTTCATCAAACTTTGTGGGGGTTTTTTTCTCCTTTGAATTATTTCCTAAAACCTAGGACAGAATTTGGACCCCAGTAAAGGTGCACAATAACATCAATGAATCAAAGTAAATACAGCGGCACTACCGCCGATATCAATACAGATATTGATATCTTTATTATCTACGTTTGATACATCATTAAACTTCATGTATTTTTTCTCCTTTGAATTATTTTGATAAAAACTAGGACAGAATTTGGACCCCAGTAGAAGTGTGCGATATGGCATATTTTTATATCAGTCCAAGTAAATACAGCGGCAGTATCGCCAATACAGACACGGGCAAAAACTATATTGCCAATATTTTTATTATTTAAGTTTGATACATCACCAAACTTTGTGTTTTTGTGGGGGGGGAGGGAGTTTCCCCGATTTTAATTATTTTTGTTGAAACCTAGAACAGAATTTGGGCAAAGTTTATTTAGGGGTGCAACAATAAATCAAATCAGATTTCCTTAATTTTTAGAGATCGGTGATCAGACGATACTTAAATTTGCAGACGATCTTATCCACTTTGACAATTTAATCAATCACTGTCCTTGTTTTGATCTGCAGTGAAAAAAGTTTGACTGACTGACCCAGATTGGCCAAAATTTGGAATCTGCAGATCTGGCTTTTTAAAGACTGACCAGAAAACTGCAATCGGTGCACCCCTCGTGTTTTTTTTCTCTTTTAATTATTTTGTTAAAACCTACAACAGAATCTGGACAACGTTTATAGGTTGGGGTGCACCAATAAATCGACTAGCTGATAAATCGCCCTCAATTTCCTTAATTTTTGGAGACTGATGATTGGCTGATCTTTTCTACCTCAACAAAAGTCTAAAAATCCGCCACTGTCCTCTTTTTTCCTCTGCTGTGAAAAAGGTTTGACTGGCAGACTGGCCCAGCCGCTCATGGCTTCATGTTTCCAGTTAACAATAATCTCCCCACTGCTACCAACTTAATAACTTTTCTTATTTTATTTACCAACATTTCAAACAAAAAAACCTGATATTGGCCAGAATCAGTAGACCAGAGATCGGTCAGAAAACTGCAATTGTTGCACCACTTTTGTGATGTTTTTCCTTTGAATTATTCCGTTAAAATAAAATTTGGACAAAATTTATAACAGTCTACAAAATACTTTTAATAACATGATAAAAAGAAACTATAGAAGAACAGAACAAAACTGTGTGAATTTTAGCTAAATAAACAAAAATCTTTGGGAAACTACAGTACTGAAAACAAAATAACCTGAAACTAAAGAATCGATCTGATTGGTCCGATCTTATCTATCCGATCTTATCTGTATTTTTTGGATCGATCCGTCCACCTCTGGCACCAACCTGCCCTTCTTTTTCCTCCCTCTCTTTTCTTTTTCTTTTCTTTATCTTTTTGTCGAGGCTTCGGGGGAATTGCCAAGAGCTGTTTCATGCATGTCCACTGGCGGCAGGTTCAACTTTGACGATGGGGGGTCATACTGCGGAGGGTGGGAGGAGGGCAAGGCGCATGGCTACGGGATCTGCACGGGACCCAAGGGCCAGGGCGAGTACTGCGGCTCCTGGGCGCACGGCTTCGAGCTGCTTGGCGTCTACACCTGGCCAAGCGGGAACACCTACCAGGGCACCTGGGCTCAGGGGAAGAGGCACGGCCTGGGCGTGGAGAACAAAGGCCGCTGGGTGTACAAAGGCGAGTGGACGCACGGCTTTAAGGGACGCTACGGTGTGCGGGAGAGCACCGGGACGAGCGGGAAGTACGAGGGGACGTGGAACAACGGGCTGCAGGATGGCTACGGGACGGAGACGTACTCGGACGGAGGTAAGGCTCAAAGTTCGGTATAATACATTTACTCAATTAGATTTACTGGAGTAATTTTATTGAAAAAAAACCCTTTATTAGAGGTGGGCAGAGTTCTCAAAAATTGTAATCAAGTAAGAGACGACTTCAACATATTTTTACTCAAATAAAAGTAAAAAGTAGCCATCGGAGAAATTACTCGAGTAAAAAAGTATTTGGTAAAAAGTCTACTCAGGTACTGAGTAACTGATCAAATTATCAATCATTTAATATTTAAAAATATGTCATCAAAACAGAAAGTTAAGTGGAAATTTTGGTATTTTAAGAACCAAAATGAAAATGATTTAGACAAGTAGCAAAAAATAAAATCAGGCAAAAGAAAAAATTTTCCAAATCAGTTTATTTCAATTAAAAAAATAAAAAACATTAACAAAAACTGCAGGGTTTTGTCTTTTTCTGGGGAATTTATGATTAAAACATGTTTGTTCTGAAATTGAAAGTTTTTTTTTTTGTTTTGCTTATTTTTGAGATCAATATCAAAATTTCTGAATTTTTTCTAGCACATTTTGAATTTTTGAAACTCAGAATTTTCAAAGTTTTTCTAAAATATTTCTGAGATTAATTTAAACATTTCTGAGTTTTTTTTTCTTGCAAATTTGCAACTTTTGAATCTCAGAAATGTTCAAGTTTTTTCTACAAAATTTCTGAGATTAAGCTCAAAATTGTCATTTTTTTGGCAGAAATTTACTCCTTTTATTTTTATCTACGATGGCGCTAACACACCGTCAGACTCTCCCACACTCCATGTTGTCTGTTGTTGAGCCACACACCTGCCTGTTACCATGACGACGCACAAACAAAATCACGGTTTCCTAACGCAGTCTTCTCGCACGGCAGTAACAGTAATCTGATACTTATTTTTTTTGCAATTGCGACTCCTTACTTTACTCATTACTTGAACAAAAGTAATCTGATTACAGTAATCGCTGGGAGAGAGAGAGAGGTGCACGGACAGATGCATTGTGGGTGTTTTGAAACTGAGGATGTGAGAAATGAGCTGTCCATGTGAAACCTCTGAAATTCAGTAAAAAGTCCATCTGACTGACAGGCTGGGTGCAGATGCACGGTGGGAGGAATCTCTCCAGGGGTCATCTGGGGTCATCTGTGCTTCTTCTGCACCACAACACAGTCACTCCGACTCACACACTTTCACACACAGCCAACATGTTACATCAGCGCAGCTTGTGCAATTTAATATTAACGTTGGCTTTAATTTTTTACGTCTTTCTTCTGAAGCCTGAACATTCAGACGTGTTGCACTCCGAGGCCTTCAGTCGTCCCATTAGGGGACGAGAAATAAAGGTTTGTGGTTTTCTGGTATGAAAATGTTAAAAATTACATTTTCATACCAGATCCTGGTTCTTTTATAATAGATATTTTGCCATATGATCTATCGTTTCTTTTTTCGCTCTTCTACCAAAAACTTGATGATAAAAGTCTTCAGTCTGGTGCTTTGGTCTCAACCAGCTCTTATTTTGAAGGAAAGTTTTGTTTAGAGAAACTTCATAATTCCTTTTATTTGTTGTTTCTGTTGTTTTTTGTTTATTTATATGTTTATTTAAAATGTCTTCCAGTTCCAGTGTTATATGTTCATGAGTATTTAAAGTTTATTCATTTTTGACAATGTGTTATTTAATATTACACCATTACCATTACATTAGTCGAAAATGGTCTCAAAACAACATTATCGTTTATCGCCATAATGTCTGAGACAATTTATGGTCCAGTAAAATTTGTTACAATGATATATATTTACAGTCATAATAATATCTGAAAAAAGATGCAATTTTTCCAGAAAAAAACATCTCAAAGTTGTTATAATTAGTTTCCAGGATGTGACATTAGCAGCTCAGTTTCTGTAGTTCTTTCTCCAAAATAGTCTCAGCTGTTTGCACAGTCCAGTCCAGCTGCTGACGTAATTTGTATTCCTACTAACAATTAGGTGTTATTTGAAAAAAATTTATCCAAAGTATAACTTCACAATTAGCTCAACATTCCTCGTTTAAATTTGTAGTTTTATTCTTGGGTAGGATTTCTTGTAAAATCACTGCTGTATTTTCTTGCTTTTTCCTTGTGACAAATGGTTTGTATCAACATGGTTGAATTTAGCATGTCAGTGCTTAACATTAACTTCCACTAAATACCATGTTTGTGTAGCACTTTAGCAGAATTTAATGTTTATTTTTAGCAATTTAGGGTTAGCACAGCTAGTTTTTTATTTGGTGGTTTACATCATGTTTAATTTTAATAGTACAGTAGACAGAATCTCTCTAAAACTGCCTATTTTAATATTTCAAACACCAAATATATCTTAATATGCATTGATACACCAAGTGGAAGCTGTGTTAGCAGTACACTTAAGTAAACATCCAGTCTTCCTTATTTCAGTTAATAAAAACTCAAGTTTGAGGTTTTTCTATTCTACATCCTTAAAGTTGAAAGCTTTGTCCAGATTGCAGTTTTGCCTTATATTATGCAACAAAAGCATTAATGTGTTTTGTTTAATTATGTAATTTCTTTTTGAATTTGTTTCCTTTTAGAAATTAAATCACTCATTTCATTTGCGTGATCTAAATCAGCGTGACATTCGCCATAAAATTGAAATCATTTTGATTTTCTTCACAGCTCCATTCAGTCCAGTCTCTCTCGATGAGATTCTCAGATATAATTTAAAACAGAAACATGCAAAGCCTGAGCATGCAGAAAGCTTGTAAGCGTAATGATGAGCTGACAGCCGCAGACATGCAGCCAAAGCCTCATTACATAACTCTACAACTAGAAGGCCGCCCAACAGCACGAGTGCTCGGCTTTTGGTCTTGATAAAATCCACACAGCGGACTGGTTTCAGGGGCTGATTTAGGACAAAAACGGGAGAAATGGACCAACAGCTGCAGGGAATGATAGATAAAAGGAGCAGCTGGATAATGAACTGATAATGGAAGGATGTATGGATGGGAGAATCATTAGCCTGATGATTATGCAAGATACTCGCTAATCAGGAGACGAGTGAGATCATTACGGAAAGAACGGCACCGACAAATATGGTCCTGATAAAACGAGACGCGTTGGAGAGTCACTTCAGCTGGCTGAGTATCTGAACCCACATACGGTAAATGCAGCAGAGATTGGCCTAGTTATCAGTGTTTATCTAGCTCCAGTGGTACACAGTGTCCTTATTATAACAGAACTCCTTTATATAGATCTGCGAGATAAGATTTTTGTTTGGGAACTGAAGTTTTTAAATAGAGCAAGACTGGAAGAGAAACAGAATAAAGATCTGTTTTTGTTTTTATCCATGTGTGAGATAATCTTGAATTAATTGCTGTGGATGGAGTTATCTCCATTTCCATCTTTATTTTGACTTTTTCTCCATGAAAGTTATGCTTTTTTGAATTTCTGCAGAAACGTGTTGGGTTTTGACCTCCACTGAGCTTCAACGCACCTTATTAGCAGTTCTTAGACAAAACTTTTATGACGAAGATGTTTCCCTGGTCGAAAACATCTTACTTTACCTGCTGCCATCAATTCAATATGGTTGAAGCAAAACTTTGATTCACATGGTCAGCGATTACTCAGATTTGTTCTGGTTCTGTAACATATGCTTGAAAGTAGTCCAATATAGAAATAAAATTAAAAGTAAGTACACCAATAAAACTTTTACCCAGCGTAGCAGCTGCGTGAAAAAGTATTCACTCTGCTACAGATTTGTTCAGTTTTTTTTGTTTTTGTTTTAATATCAGACATAAATAAATTTTTTTCTTTTTGAAAATTAGTATTTATTTTATTAAGGAAGAAAGGTTTTCTACATTAACTTTAAAATCAACTAGTGCTCTAATAATCAAATCTAATTTTTAGCGCTTTAGCATTCCAGATAACTTTGTAAACTTTCTGCGTACATTCTAAACGTTTAACAAAGTTCAGTATCTGAGTTAAAATTTGGTTGTTTAATTTTTAAGAATTAGCTGTTAATATTCATGCTCTTATTTTGAAGGATGTGAAGTCTTCTTTCCTCTCCTCACATTCTCTTGACAAAACAAGAACCAATTTAATTGAACTTGTTCTATAACCTCCTTTTTACATCTTGTTCTCTACTTTCCATGTTTTATTTTGTTCAGGTATGTTTCTTGTTTGTATAATCTGAAGTCCAGTTTTAGCATTAGCTTCTGCTAAACATTGTGTTGGTGTTAGCAACAGCTAACATTTTAGACATTGCTTAAAATATAAAACCATAAGAACGCAGGATGATTGTTAAAAATAATATTAAATAACTTAAGCTTGGCAAAATAAAACTTGAAGATGAGCAATATGAGTGGAATAACTGCTCACCAAAACTTACATGATTTTTGATGTCAATAAGGCGGATGCATTTTAAAGTTGCACTTTCAGAGTCCAGTCATATTCAGACTCATAAATCAAAGTATTCAGAGTTTCTCTCCTGGATCAAGACTTTGTAAACCTGACGAAACATTTCCAGGAAACTCCCACAGCATCTTCCCCCCGATCTCATGATCTTCCCACCTTTCTGCTTCCTCCCTCCCTCCGTTGCGTTTCCAACCAGCAGCTCTGTGCAGCAGCGTTCCCATAGCAACGCTCGCTGACGTGCAGCAGGTCACAGTGTCACGAGGGACAGAGCGTCCCCCGCCTCCATTGGCTACCCGGTCTGCCAGCTCTGGCTGTGATTGGCCGGATCTCTTCCGGGTGTTTACCGAGACGAAGAGCTAAGCTGACTGATTACCAACCGCAGACACTGAGGCACGGAGAGGCAGCGGAGTGGATAAATGAAAAGAGCACAGATTCAGTAATCACGTTAGCGGGAAATGGAGTCACAAAGAGAGATTACGGCTGTCACTGTGTTGCTGCTGCAGATTACAGCTGATGTAGCTGCGTTGCGTTGCTAATGTCCTCAAGTCACGCAACAGAAACTCGCTTCAAAACATTCAGGACCAAATGTTGCCATCCAAACATGCAACAGCATTTAGATCGCTGCAGACACAAGCAAAGTTTGGCGTGTTTCAGTTTAGAAGCAGGAGTTTTTACTCCTGTTTTAGTACTTCTAGTATTTTATGTTTGTCAATATACAGAAGATTTTTTGTTAAAACTTTATACAGAAAATTTCGGTTTTCAAATAAGTCCTTTTGTGACTAATCAGGACATTTACTGTAAAAAAAAAACAACAGAAAATGACTTTTTAATAATAGAAATGTTTTTCCAATATACAGAGATGTTACTGTAAAAATCTAAAGAAAAATATGTTTTCTAAAAAATGGAAGTGTTTTTGGATAAACAGACTTACTGTAAAAATGGAGAAAATTTCAGTTTTTTAAATAATACAAGCGTTTGTCAATATACAATATCCTTAGAAAAGGACAGAATTTCTGTTTTTAAGAAATAGAAAAGTTTATGGATATACATGAGATTTACAGTAAAATCCAGAAAATTCTGTTTTTAAATAAGACAATTGTTTTTGAATATACTGGAGATTTACTAAACAGAAAACTCCAGTTCTAGATTAGTAAATTAAATGTGAGTAAATGTCATAGTTTATTCATCATGTGCGTTTCCATCTCCCTTTCAGTGCATTAAATCTTTTTCAGAAAAGCTAAAAACTGCATTAAGCAGCATAAAAGCTTTAAGTTATGTAGAATTTCCATTAACCTTTTCTGATGCAACACTTCAAAATGTGAATAAAAAAACTTTGCTGGAAACACAGCTTGTGAATTTTACACCAGATATAACGCTTACCTCCAAAAAAATACATTTTGTCTCATCAATCCACAGAATATTTGCCTAAAAGTCTTGTGGATAGTTTAGATTAAATTAGGGGCAGGATTAAAATGAATATGCGTCAGGTTGTTTGGGTAAAAGGTTGGAAGGCTGAGATGGTTCAGATGTTTTAGCTAACAGGAAGTTTTAGCCATGATAGAGTAGGTATATCCTAGGAAACAAATTTTACTGTATATTTTTGACATCTCTACCTTTTTCCATTCTCCTGAACATCTATCTTTAACGCCAGATGAATTTAATTTGCTGCACTTCAGCACTTCCTCAGAACTGCTTGCTGTTGCATCACTTAGACTGAAGCTTCTCAGAAAGTTAAAATCTTGATGTTCCAGCAAAAAGCAAAGAGATGGTTGGAAAACGGAAGAAGAGTCAAATTTAGAGGAAATGTGGAGATCGGTGTGCAGCTGCTTTGGGTTTTTAGTTCTGACCACGGTCCGTTTCTTAAAATATTCCCTCTGACGATGCCGTCACAGCTCCTTCTCGATCCAAATGATGACTAATTCCTTTATTCTTTACCAATTTATCCTCTTAACCACTTTACCCGGTACAGATCAGATCGTCAACTCCAGGAAATTGGCACATTTCCGGTAGCTAACCTCTGTGCTTTCTGTACAGTTTCCAGATTGATAAACACCAAGAGTTCATCTACCAGGACTGTTTTTAACTTTATTCTCCTCTACAACTATTATTATATTATTTACAACTACAGGTTATAGTTACATAAATATCTAGTACAAAATGTTTATTAAAGTAAATAAATTTAATTTATAAATTAAATAAATTTTATAAATTTATTTATAAAATAAATAAATATCCTGTATACTTTAACCCTGAAGTATACAGGATTAAAAAAAGACAATTTGCTGAAAGTTTGATGCAGTCAGAACAATAATTAAGTAAAAACTGTGCAAAAAATCTAAACAATTTTCATAAAAATAAACTTATTTATATACATTAATTAATGTATCTATTATTGCTATCATTGTCACACAGCAGTAATATACATATTTTTGGGATATTTTCAGTAATTGTGTATTAGTAATTTAATTGCTATATTTCTACTTTTATTTTAAGAAGTTTAAAAAGCTTTTGGTTCCAGCTGCAGCTTTATAAGCAGATTCCACTTTTTCTGTCACGTGTTTTTGGTGATGCAACATATTTTTCTCTCATCAGCGTCAAGCTGCTCCAGCAAAAGGCAGTTTGCACCAAATGAAACGCAGCAATTGGCCAAAATAATAAATAATGCAGGAGCTGCCAACAGGGATGCTAACGTTGAGAATTACTGTCTGTATAAAAGATTTTATTTCCTCAGAAATAAAGTGTTAGAGTTTCTGTTTGCAGATTTCATCACCCTCGTTTATGGAGGGAATCTTAATCTTCTTACTTTAAGCAACATATATGGGACTGATTGTTTTTGTGGGTCTTTTTCATGAAATTTCAGAGCAGATTTTTAATCCCTAAACAGAAATCTGTGAGACTCAGACAGAAAAAAAGGCCAGTGGAAAAGCTCTTAAACGGATAAAAGTCTCAAAGCGAGGTTTAGCTTCACACTGACCTTCCCTCTTTTCAGTGGTCAGCCACAGTTTGTCTCAACAACACATTTATCTACCACCCAGCATGTGTTGTTCAATCCCTCAGTGATGTTTTCAGGTTCGAAGATGATGCATAAATGAATAAGAATGGAAAAACAAACTGAAGAATTTTAATCCTTACTATCTGATGTTTTATTCATTTTTTGCGAAAAGCGCTGAAGTTTGACAACCTGAAAGTTATTTGGACTCTGTTGTGACGTCCTTGTTTTCCAGTCGTAATCCGCGCCTCGTCTACTACCACTGCTGCTCCTCTGCAGGGCTCAGCTTACGTAACGGCGGTTTGGTGTTTGTAGTGAGGATTAGCAGAGCAGTCTGAAACATTAAACAAATCCAGATCTTTATCCTGCGAGCGTGTCCTCTGCCGACGCAGGGCGAGCTGGACAGTAAAAATAAGAAAATGTTTCATCTTTTCTGTTCTTTTCCAAGCTGAATTCGCTATTAAAACCCCTTCAACTGTTTAAACTTTTTTATATTTAGACTAACTGTCCTGTGAAAGCTTAGCCCCGCCCCCAGATGGATTGAAAAATCCACCAAAGTGGGCGGAGCCAAGAGACACTGTGGGGTGTGGCCAAACACTGTTGGTTTTTATCAACTTTGTTGCTACATTTTATTAACTTTTCACCCCCCTTGGAGCAAAGGTGTCAAACTCATTTTCATTTTGGGCCAGAATATACTGATAAGACCGATTAACAAACTGTTAATATCTTAAAGGTGAGGAAGTGAGTACGTCAGTCTAAGTAAGTCTAATTGCATGATAAGTTAAAACAAGCTCATTAATTTCCTTTTGCATAATTTATTGTTTTTCTCTTTTTACCAAAAACTGGATGATGAAAGTCTTCAGTCTGGTGCTTTGGTCTCAACAAACCCTTTTCTTGAAGGACAATTTTGTTTCCAGAGACCCATAATTAATTTTATTTGTTGTTTTGTTTATTTATTTTGGATATTTAAATGTTTGTTCTACTGCTTTAGATTCACCTCATTAAAATGGCTTCTTCAGTTCTGAACTTTAAACTTTCCTTGATCCCCATGAGGTTGTTTGAATCCCGGCTTTCCAAACTTTTCCATGCCGCTTCCCCCCAAAGGAGCGTTAACCCCCTCTACAAATTTACAGATAATGCTACAACATACGTACAGAAACATCAACTTTTAGAATGTTTTATTCACTATTCAATAATTATTGCATTCATTTTGCATAAATGCTAAGTCATATTGTTTGATTTTAGATGCCATAAAATACTGTGACTTTATTACCAGACAATGCAATTTTTCAACATTTGATTATAAGAAAATATGTAATATTTTATATTTTTCATATCAAATTTTATGTTTTTTGTAGTTAGGTTCTTGTGGTTTGAATGAATTTCCCTGGCAGCCAATCAGAAAATTAGCATCAGAAATAACATTTAAGTCAATTATTTGAACTTATATTTAATTAAAAAATATGATTGAATAATAGAAAACAAAAATTACGTTGAAGAAAGATTTAGAAGTTTATTATGATTTTTTTCCTTATCTTTTCTCCAACTGTCTGAGGCCCCCACAGCGCCCCCTGGTGGCTTCTGCTTTGAGAACGCTGTGCTAAGTTTGACAAGAGGCTGAGCTCCAAAGTTGCGTCACCAAAAGGCTTTTTGATGAATGAAATCTTAATTTAAGCATAGAGTAAGGCCATATTTAAAGATTTTGACAGGTTTTCCATCCTCAGAGTGAAACAAACCCTCAGACGGTTTATAACTCAGTCAGGAAACGTATTTGTTGTTTGGCACGTGATCCAACCGCTTCAGTGTTTCTGCGCTCTTGATCTCATCGCTGTCGGTGTTTTCGTATGACTTCCTCGCGCCTGCAGACTCAGCGGCCCGGTTTGAGGCCCGTATGCTTTAGCAGCGCCTTCCGCTGTCGCCTCCAGGCAGAAATCAGGAAGATTGTTTTGACGTGGGAGCTGCGAAGCGGATTCTCCTCACAACTGTACAGGCCAGAGGTTGAAGCCCTGTCACATTGGAAAGGTCTGTTTTACGTCAGCGCAGCAGTGACGGGTTCACGGCTGTAAAGAGAAGTAACCTGATGTACCGCTGCCTGGTTTCTGTCCTGTCAGATTTCATTTTGCAGATTCATATTTTCCCCGCAGAACTGTAAGAAAGGCTGGCCGATAAATCGATTTCATTGATTAATTCCATTTTTGGCTTTTGAAGATCTGGATTTTTTCTTCCAGATCTTCATTGAGCTCCATGAGTTTTCATAATTCAGAGGGCGGCCATCTTGTTTGACAAGCGGGTTTTACAGCTTCCATTTATTTGGACTTTGAATTTGAGTCAACCCTACTATAAAATATATAAAAAAATTGAGTATTAGGGCCACTGGAGAAACAAAACAATTAGTACATTTCTGGCAAAAAAAAAATTCAGAAATATTTAAGGTATTATCTAGAAAAAACAAGAAACTTTTCTAGCTTGAAAGGTTGGAAATTGGCAAGAAAAAAAACTCAGAAATTTTGAGGTAAATTCTCCAAAATGCTCTAGAAAAATCTCAGAAATTTCTGAGTTTGAAAAGTCCAAAATTTGCTAGTTTTTTTTATTTTTTTATTTGAGATTAAGCTCAGAAATTTTCTAGAAATAATTTGAAAATTTCAGTGTTTGAAAAGTTGGACATTTCTATTAAAAAATCTCAGAAATGTTCTAGAAAAAACTTGGATATTTCTACGTTTCAAAAGGTTTTCTTTTCTTCAGAAATTTGTCAAAATGTCATTTTTTTTCTGCACATTTTTGACATTTTTCCTCATTAAAAAGACTTTCTCCTAGAAATTTAAAGGCATTCTTATGGCAAAATTGTGTCGTTAATTTTGCTAATGTCGTTTATTTTGTTGTAATTAAACGTTCTCGAAGCCTGGCCCTGTTGGTCCATCATACAACTCACAGAGGGATTGATTGAAATAAAAGCCACTTATTGAAAATATTTTCAGTTATTTGCAATTTCTTTTTTAGAAAAGAAACAGAAACTGATTAAAATTGGAGCTCCGATCATGTATGAAACGAATTGTAGATTTTATTTTTAAGCCACATCTCTAACTGTAAGCAGACCTGAATGCAATGGGAAACGGCTCCTTGCTGGTTTTTCAGCACCATGGAGAGCGACCAGAAAATATTTCATTTACTCCGACGTTTCAGAGTCAGGCTTGTAAAGGCTTCCAAGAAGCAACAACGGCCCACACGCTGCCTCACATATATTCCCTCATTTGCACTCGCCGCTGGCAGCTCATCGGGCCGTAAGTCCTGCAGTCAGCAGCACCGCGGCGCCCGGTGAGCCTGACTTCAGGAGGGCAGAAAAGACCTTTGGATAAACAATTTACAAGTTCAGTCATATTTCCAATCATCACAACTGCATATTGTTATTTAAATAACCAATCAATCAAGTTTATTTGTGTAGCAACAAGGCATCATAAAAGCACAAAAATACAAAGTCATAAAAGACGCAGTCAACCAGTAAACATTATATTTTGTCAAGCAGTGCCATCATTATTCATGATGATGGCATTATGAATGTTTCATTTATAATGTTTCAAATACAACTCTGGTGGGTTGTCAGCCTTTATTTAAAGAAACTCAGTGTTTCAGCATTTTTGCAGTTTTCTGGAAGTTTGTTCCAGATCTGTGGTCCGTAGAAGCTGAAAGCTGCTTCTCCATGTTTGGTTCTGGTTCTGGATGCAGAGCAGAACCAGAAGCAGAAGACCTGGGAGGTCTGGAAGGTTGCTATGACAACTGCAGATCTTTAATGTACTGTGGTGCGAAACTGTTCAGTGCCTTATAAACTAACAACAGTGTTTTAAAGTGTATTCTCTGAGCAGCAGGGAGCCAGTGGAGGGACTGTAGAACTGGGTGATGTGCTCCATCCTCCTGGTTTTAGTCAGAACACCAGCAGCAGCATCTGGATCAGCTGCAGCTGGACGATTGATTTTGTAGGCAGGTCTGTGAAGACGCTGTTGCAGTAACCAATGCGACTAAAGATGAATGAGATTTTCTAGAAAACGTTTGACTCTTGAAATTTAAACATGTCTAACTTGAGAGTAATCACAACATTTCTCAAGTATTTATAGCTAATTTATGAGTTTTCAAACTCAGAAATTTCCAGTTTGTTCTAGAAAATTTCTGATATGATCAAAATTTCTGTGATTTTTTCTAAAAACTTTTCAAATTTTGAAACTGAAATTTTCATGTTTTTTCTAGAAAGTTTCTGAAATTAATTTCAAATTTTCTGAGTTTTTTTTTGGTGCACATTTTCAGCTACTACAACTCAGAACTTACCAAAAATAATTCTACAAATTTCCTGAGACTAACCTTGAAACTTTTTGGCAGAAATGTATTCCTCCTTTTTTCCCCTTTGTAAGCCACCATCATAATAAAAACCATAATAGTCATATATTTATGCAGCTGCAGCATCAGGTGTGACTTTGTTCTTCATTGCAGTGTTTTTATTTTAACAAAACGTGTCTCTTAATATCCAGGACTCTGCTTAGCTCCTTGTCCTGTTTCCTTCTGCACAGTCAGCGCTCTTCTCCTCCTTCTCTTCCTGATTCTTCTTCTCCTCTCCCTCCTGGCTCTGCTCCAGCTGTAAAGCATCCATTTGATAAAATCTCATTAAGCTGTTGCTCACGTATGTGTGTGTGTTCTTTGATCCGTCTCTCATATGGCCGTACAGCTGTGTGCTGACATGATTACAAAGGGCTGGCCAGATGTGTTGCCCATCTGTCTCTGACACAGGCCCTGTGTGAGTGTGTGGGTTAGTGTGTGTGTGTGCAGGTATGGGGGCAGATCTTCCCGATGACAGGGGCAGGTTTGGAGTTAGCGCGGCTTGGCATGCGGATCAGTGTGTGTGAGTCTGGCTCCGTTCACCACTTCCTGCTTTCCCTGACCCTGGGCCCAGCAGGGAGCCGTTTGTTTGCGATGCAGACGCAGGACGTGGAAGCTGTCCTTATATGGGCATGTAGTCGTGCGTTTGCTCCAGAATGAATCAGAGTGCTGTTACATCAGAGGGGTCGGGCAGGCGGGCGGGATGGATCGCTTGCTCTCCGATTGGAACACACACTTCCGCTGGAGAGTGTGTGAGAGAGGAAAGCTGGAAACACACAGATACACACGTACACACACACTGTGATGGCCTACTTCCCAGCAACTCTGAGATGCAGGGATTGTTCTGCAGCAGGAATGATATGAATGAAGGGAGTGTGACAACAGAAACTTCTAAACTTTACAAAGAAATCAGAAAAAATTCGACTCACACATAATAATCAAAAATATTCAGCTTAATTTAATGACCATAAAATAAACGTGATGCTTTGTTTCTCCTGCCAAACTCACAATATTCTCCTTTTTATTAGATTTTGTGTTACAAACTTTGGTTTTGCTTGGTTTTTTGTAATTAAAGCCAGTATATGTAATCTGTTCTATTGCACTAATAACTTTCTTTTTAAGTGGTTTTATGCCTTTGTTTATTTGTTTTGTTTTTGTGCTGTCAAATTTGTTGACAATTTGTTTAGTTCTGCAATATTTTGCCTAAAACTGCCTCAGTGCTGCCCTCTTTGGGTTGAATGCCGGCTACTGCAGTTCATTTTCTTATTGGTTAGGAACATCTTGGTTGGTTACATTGGTGGCTGGTTGCTTTTTTTCCAAACTTCAAACTACTAGAAAAGAAAAAAAAGTGATTAAATTTCAGCCAAAACATTTTGAGATTAATCTCAGAAATTTTGTATAAATTTTTTTTAAATGTGCTCAAAAAAATTCTGAAATTTTGACTTTTAAAAGCTCAAAAGTTTAAAATTTGCACCAAAAAACTTGGAAATTTTGAGATTAACCTCAGAAATGTTTTACAAATAAAACTAGAAAATTTCCGAGTATGAAAAATCAATTTTCTTTTAAACATTTTAAATATAAATTTCCACATTTATTCTAGAAAATGTTTGAGACTAGTCTGAAAATTTCAGTTTTTTCTTGCAAATTTAAAATTTTTCAAATATTGAAAGTCCCTAAGTTTTGCTAGACAATTTATAAAAACTTCTCAGTCTTTTTAGCAATTTTTTGGACTTTTCAAATGTAGAATTTTTTTTATTTTTCAGAAAGATTTCTCAGCTTAATTTCAAAATTTCTTCGTTTTTTTGGTGGAAATGTATTCCTTTTGTTCCATGTACAATGGCCATAATAAGCCGTAGTTTCACTGTGAAACTTCAAAATGCACATATGGAAACACAGCTAGTCTGAAGTCAGTAGCCCGCGGTTTCCATCCTGTTTAGTACAGTTCTAAGTGTTTCTTGTGTTCTGGTTGTATTTTAGCATCTGACCCGTGTTTGTTCTGGTCTGTTCCTCCAGGAACATTTCAGGGTCAGTGGGTCGGAGGGATGCGTCATGGCTACGGCGTCCGGCAGAGCGTTCCATACGGCATGGCGGCCGTCATCCGCTCTCCTTTACGCACCTCCATAAACTCTCTCCGTTCTGGTTCGGAGCACAGCAACGGAACCGCGCTGCTGGACCGAACGGGCGCCCTGGTTCCGGGCCCGCCCACGGTTCCGGGAACTCTGACCACCAGCGTCTCCATGTGCAGCACGGGCAGCAGCGGCAGCAGCCCAGCGGTGTCCCGCGGAGGCTTCGTGTTGACGGCGCACAGCGAGGCGGAGCTGCTGAAGGGGAAGAGGAAAGGAGGATTGTTCCGGAGGTCCATCCTGTCCGGCCTCAAGCTCAGGAAGTCCGAGTCCAGGAGCTCTCTGGCGTCGCAGAGGTCCAAACAAAGCTCGTTTCGGAGCGAGGCTGGGATGAGCACCGTCTCCTCGGCTGCATCGGACATCAACTCCACCATCAGGTAACCTGAATCAGCAATTAAAACTATTAAATACCTGGATTTACAGATCAATCAATCAATCAATCAATCAAATTTTATTTGTATTTAGATGACATTTTATTCAGAGTAAAAATACATTTATTAGGAACTGGTGGTAAATTTTATAACCACATAATTTATAAAGTGACCTAACTTGACCTAAAGGGATTTTATCTGATTTAGGTCATATTGTTCCTTTAAATCCAAATAATTTGCTACTGACCACTCCCCCTAACTCAATTTTTGGACACACACATGAAAATAGTTGCAAATAAATGTACAATTATACACCGTACATCTTTGAAAAGCATTAGTAGAGTCTCCTGCACGATCAACAAGAATACAGTAAGAGGTTTCTGGATGATAAGTCAACAATAAAACACTTCGTCTTCTCCAGCAGCCATTGTTGTGCATCCAGCTGTAAAATCAGCTGACCAAATGTGCTGGATCACTGATTGGGTTGCTGGGTGATGGGTGAAACTCTGCTGGGGTTTCTACGTAACGTCACAATGCTCTTCAAATGTGACTTAACATTCAGGAGGTTTTTGAATCAGCACACTTTACAAGCACTAAAAAACATCAACTTACTGCCAAAAAACGTCTGGCTGTTTTTTTTAAGCTCCTGGCATTTTTTAGAAGCTGTTGAGACCCAAATGGAAGAACAAAAACATACAAAATGTGAATTTTGCATCATAGGTCCTCTTTAATTCTTCTCGTCTAAGGCAAAATCTTTGCAGCTGCATTTGTCAAGCAAAAACTGAGGACAGAAATTTGAATTTCCAGGTTCAACTGTATGCTGCACTGGAAACATACAGTTTCCAGTGCAAATATCTTTGTACATTTAAAATAAGACAAAATTAACTTCCTAGTAACTTTTAAGTCAATAATTCCTTAATATTGATTTTTGAAAAGTGGCAGTTCCACTGGCAGATTATTTCATTTATGACTAGACATTTTTCTGATGTTATAAGTAAAATAATCTGCCATTGGAACTAGTACGTTTTTAAAATGTAAATATTATTGACTTAACACAAACTCCCCTGTCTTGCTTTCAAGTAAATTTGACACACTTAAATACTACTTTGCATTTCAAAATCCAAATATATATTTTTTGGTTTCTACTCATGTAAAGTTAAAATCTATCGCCGTAGTAACACCACTATGTTGTAAGCTAATTACGTACAGTGATAATGCTAATGATAGGTTTGTAGCAAAAAGTAATAAATCAATCATTTTTCTCTTTTCTCTTTCTACCAAAAACTGGATAAAAGTTTTCAGTTTGGCGTTTTGGTCTCAACTCGCCCTTTTTTTGAAGGGCGAGTTGTCTCTGTAATTTTGTTTACAGAGACTTTATAATTTGTGTTATTTGGTGTTTCTGTTGTTTTATTTATATAGTTTGGATATTTAAAATGTCTTCCAGTTCCAGTGGTAAATGTTCGTTAGAATTTAAAGTTTATTCATTTTTGAGAATATGTTCTGGCATTATTTTGCCATTACAATTATATCGCTTGAAAATTATCTCAAAACAACATTATAATTTATCGCAGTAACTTTTGGGACGATTTATCTCCCAGCAAAATTTGTTGTTGTGACTCAGATGGAGCAGTTCAGGTTTGATGAAGTATCTGGTGTTGACATGTTGTTATGAGGGGCCCAAATGAAAATCTGCTCAGGGCTCCAGAAAGGTTTGGGCCGGCCCTGTGTGGTTTTCCCAGATAAGAAATAGCTTTAAAATAAAAACATAAAACATTGCGACCTTTGCCCTTTCCAGCCTCGGAGACGCAGACGCTGAGCTGGCGGTCGCGGATGACGACGTTGATGCCACAGCAACGGAGACGTACTGCGGGGAATGGAAGAACGACAAGCGGACGGGATTCGGCGTGAGTCGGCGGTCCGACGGGCTGCAGTACGAGGGCGAGTGGCTGAGCAACAAGCGGCACGGCTACGGCTGCACTACGTTCCCCGACGGCACCAAGGAGGAAGGGAAGTACAAGCAGAACATCCTGGTGAGCGGCAAGCGGAAGAACCTGATCCCACTCCGCGCCAGCAAAATCCGGGAGAAGGTGGACCGAGCCGTGGAGGGGGCCCAGAAGGCGGCGGACATCGCCCGGCAGAAGGCCGAGATCGCTCTGTCCAGGTAGGAGGTCCGACTGGTTCTGGTTCTCAAAGGCAAATCCTCAGAAAATCATTTTAGTTTAAAGTTTTTACTGTAAAATAACGACGACCGGACCAAATCCTCCTGTTCAGGTCCAATGCTCTTCACTAGAGGAACACGACAAGCATCTAGAAACGCTTCCAACTTTCAGATCAAATAACTTTCTTGTCTCCCAAGGGGCAATTTGCTTTGCAAATGAATACATAACATGAAAAAAATGGTAATAAAATTACACCACAACAGCCACATAGCACATGGTACAATTATATACCGCCACAGTTTGTTGAACTTCAACCTAAATTAGCTTTTTTTGCAGATAAATTGTATAAATTGATCGTTGACGATGCCATCTCATCGTGTTTACATTTGTTTAATTCTGAAATATAGAGTGCAGTTCTACAATTCTCAGCTTGGTTGATGTCTGTCACACAGCTCCGTGTTAAAGCTGCAGTATATAACTTTTATAAAAATATGTTTTTCACATATTTATTAAAACTATCACTATGTTCTGACAAAATAAAACAAGATGGATAATCTGTGAAGAGATTGATCTCCTCCGCCTCCTTCCTGAACTGCCATTGCTGCCTGAAGAACCAATCAGAGCCAGGAGGAGGGCTTGAGCGCTGTCATTCATCCTTGTAAATGCGCTGCTAAATGTGCTAATGGCAGAGACACATTACAGAAAAACCATTTATCTGCCATTACCTGTGGCCATGCTAACTAGCCTTAGCATACCTTAGCGACTGGTGCTTTCTCGTGTTTCCGATTACAGAAAAAGTCGCAAGATTTGTTACTAATCACTTTTTTGAAAAAGTCACTAGAGGATCTCAAAAGTTGCTAAATATTGCAACAAAGTCACTAAGTTGGCAGCAATGCTTCTCCCTCTTAACCCCGTCTGCTCATCAGCGTCCCTCTTTCTTCAAGTATTTTGTCAATAATAAGTCAAGTAGCGTTTTTACTGCCGTCTATTTTGATTATATTACCAAATAAATGAAAAATGTAAAGCTGCCATGTGCGAGTGGCGCATTGCTAATCTGTAGAGCTGTAATGGGCCGTGAATATTTGTTATAGCTGTTTCGGTTGAGCATGCGGTGTACCCTTTTAAATCTGAGCACATTCAGAAATGATTATGTGCACAACACAACGTTCTGTAGCACAACTTAAAAACCCCACACAAGACTGAACGCACTCCCAGCTTTTACTAAAACCTGCTCTTTGGGAAAATCAAAGTTTCTCATGCAGCTGCAGTGACGTCGGGGAAAGAAATGTGGATTGAACCAAAACTTTGTCAGTAAATTTTATAAAAGAACAAAAGCAAGTGATTTTATTAATCAGATTATTCTTTATTATTTCAAAAAACTCCTTACTGGCCAATCTTTGAAGTTTTTCTCTTAGCGAGTTATTAACAGTGAATTTAAATTGAACGTATGCTGTGAACTTTTAATTTTTGTGTCCCTTTACTCTTCTACTAATAACTTCATTAATCACAAATCTGTACAAATACACCATTATAACGAAACAGAACCATTTAAAACATGCATAAGTCGATTAGTGAAATAATCAACTAATTTAGTAGTCGATTAATTGTTTACTGTCCATTTACTGAAAAAACAACACAGAGCAGAAATTAAGCCAAAACTGTACAAAATATATATAAATTTTGCATTTAAAATTAAAAAAACGTCTTTATCTATAAATATATTCTACCCAGAACTCTTCAGGTGGCAGTTTTAACTTAATCCGGTTCAAATTATGTAAAATAAATAAAAACATATCTTTTATTAAGGAACTTTTGCATCCAGTTATTAATCAGTTAATCCAAAAACTGATCAACACATCGGCCCTACACTGTATTCATGCTAAGTCAATCGGTTGACATGTTTATTTTCTCATTTAAAACATGAATATAATTGTTTATATATTTCTAATATTGTATTAAAAAGGCTTATTTTTTAATCTGATAATCAATTAATTGTCACAATAGTCCTTTTCACTTTCATTCTGTCCTCCATGTTTACCTTGAACACTCACTTGTTAGCGATGCTAAGCTAACTGCAGCGTCCCGGTTGAGAGGAAACAGTCCTGCAGCTTCCTGGATCATGTTTCTTCCATTTCGTTTTATATTTTGAATCAGTGACAGAATAAGTTCAGGCTCGGGGTTAAACTGGGTCGAGGGCTTAAGGAGGGTTGAGGCGGCAATCGAAGCGAGACGGTCCAGGAAACTGGAGCCTGTTCCCATTTAGCTAAACGCTGAGCACATCTGGGGTTAATGGTTCTGTCCTGACCTGCTTCACAGCGGCTAACAGCTTCAGGGTGAGATATGAGGCTCAAGTTTTAGGACTTAGAGGAGGAATTAATTTACTGTCCCAGAACCTAAAGATAAAAATTCATATTAATATTGAAGCCTGGTGGCATTGAAGGCATTCAGACTGTTGTTGAGGTCAGGCTATGATGCAGAAACTTTGTTAGTGACTTGGCTTTAATGCCTAAACCAGGGCAGAACGATATGGATGAAAAATATATCACGATATAAGCATTTCATATCGGTCAATATTGATTATTAGAGATTGGATTTTTGTTTAAATAATCTGAAATCCTGCCAAACTGGTGGCCGGGACCTTTCCTTTTCTGTCTACGGTTTTCTCTCCGCTGTTGTTTTTTATTTTTAAGCAGTTATGAGGCACAGTGTTGAAACTTTAAACCGCTGCTGCAAGTTGCTCAACAGGTTGTTGCTAGGTAACCAAAGAGTGAGTGAGTTAGTTGATGCCATAGTTGCTCATCAAAAGCCTTTCCTTTGCCTACAACCCCCAGAATGCTGTGTGGTTTTGGATCAGAGTTCAGTGACTATTTTATATATTCAGACATTTTATATATATTGATATTGATCATGTGTCTATTGCAATATGTATTGTTATTGATTTATAACAATTATATCCAGCTTTAATCGTAACCAGAGAGACTGAATACTTTTTCAACAAGTACTTTGTTACTGTACTTTAGTACATTTTTCATGTATCTGTACTTTACTGGAGTAGATTTTCTCTTGGGTACTTTCGACTTTTACTCCACTACATTTTATATAAAGTATCGGTACTACATTTGTACTACACTGCAAAAACAAAAAACACTTTGCAAAGTATTTTTGGTCTTGTTTCTAGTCAAATATCTTATTACACTTGAAATAAGAAAAAACTAACTTATAAGTAATGTTTTATCAAGAAATAGTAGCTTGTTGTGAGTTAATAATTCCTTAATATTTTTGAAAAAGTACTAGTTCTCCTGGCAGATTTTTTTTATTTATAAGGAGGAAAAAAGAGAATTAAGTTTTTTGAAAGTGCGACGGTGAATGAAGCTTCTGTCTGAAAGTGGGTTAGCTCCTCTATCGGATTAGCATTTGACCTTGGAGCAGATCAATTGTAATAATGTGTAGCATCTCTGACCTGGTGGTCATGGAGTTGGTGTTTGAAAAGATTCAGGAGTGCAGAATGAAGATGCAGACAGAACGAAACTTCTCAGAGAAAGTTAAACATCACAAAAAACAAGAAGCAAACTGTGAGGAATGTTATTCTTCTGAACACGATTGAACTGCAAAAACACAAAATCTTACCAAGATGTTTTGGTTTAGTTTCAAGTGCAAATATTTTCATAAACTTCAAATAAGTCAAAACTAACTTAATCCTTAATATTGAAGGAAAAAATTGTAGTTTCATTGGCAGATTATTTCACTTATAACAAGATTTTTTTCATGTTTTTAGTGAAATAATCTGCCAATGAAACAAGAACTTTTTCATTTTACAAATTATTTACTTAAAACAAGCTCATACATCTTGGTGATAAGTTATTTATAAGTTACTTATAAGTGTGCTAATATATTTGAACTAGAAACTAGACCAAAAATACTTGATAAGATTTTGTGTTTTTGCAGTGTGTGAAGATGAAATGAACAAACTCTGATCGCTTTTTTTTTGTGAAGATTTCAGTCCAAGGCTTTGCATTTATAATTCAATTCAACAATAATTTATTTGTCCCAAAGGGAAATTAAATGTTGTCATAATTCATTTAATCTAAAAATCTTATAAGAGTCACTGCGGATAGTGATGCTGTGGGCAGGAAGGATCTCCAGTAGCAGTCAGCGTTGTAGCGAATCAGAAGAGGCCTCTCACTGAAGACTGTTGCTTTATGACACTGTCATGATAATCATTACACACTAACTGTTCAATATCTAGGAAGCAGAGGCAATATGTCCTGGATGAACCATCGGTTGCTAGCAGACATGCTAATCTATCTCATTTGCTTTTGCCGCTCCTCTTGAAGTCTCTGCCCGTTATGATTGATAGAAGAGATGAACTTCAACTCGTCTGGGATTTGGAGGTCGCAGTTTAGGAGTTATTTGAGCTTTTCAGGTGGCACCAGTTGTGAAAACATGCCTTGTTGTCATGGTTACGCACCAGGTTAGCTGTCTGAAAGTGGAAAAGTAAGAGCAGAAATTGCAGCTGCCCAGCGTCCAAAACCAGAGGGAGAAAACACAAGAGCGTTACTCCAACATGCTGCCACTATGAGCGGCGCTATTCTAGAAAAGAGCTAATGCAACGAAGACAAAAAAAACATTAAAAAAAACAAATCAAATCAGTCACTTTCTATAGCAACTATGTTTCTGTTTTATCTTCTAAAAGGTTGAATCGCTCAGCTTCGTTTCTTTCTCACAGATTTGACATTTTCACATTCATATTCACTGCCGTTAATCCTGTTAAACCTCAGTTTCTGACTGCTGAGGGAGACATTGCTCTGCTATTATGAGGACAGGGTCATGGGAAAGAGGGAAAAAGCCTTGGCATATTTCTGGGGACAGACACTGTCCTTGTTTAAAGTAGGATGTCACTTTGTTGCCAGTTTTAAGTGGATAAACTCAGTCCTAGAAAGTTTGTGAAGTTGGAGATGGAAACAGAGGACGATGAGACATTTTCTGTCCTCACTTGGTCTGTGAGGCAAGCTGGGGACATATTCACTCACCTGCCACTTTATTAGGTACACCTGTATGGTTGCACAGCCTACCTGAGTATTCTGGCTGATCATTTCTGTCCCTTAATGGCTACATTACCCATGTTCAACCAGCTGGTTTCCTTAAAGTGGATGTATCATAGAGACTTTTTCACACTTAAATCATTCAGCTCTGGTCTATTTAAAATGGAACTGTAATAATTTGATCTGAATTCCTCATTATTGTAGCTCCACAGGCTCTTCTTTTCCTCCTGTTCTGAGGTGCGTCTGAATTTTACTCCTCCTTATTGTCTAACTGCAATGGCCCTTATAAGACGTCATACCAAAGTGTGGTGTTGGAAAAGTTTGAAAACAAACCTTCTAAAAACTTGAAAAGTGTTTGAATTTTACTGTAGTGTACAAACTGAGGTTCCTGATGTGAAGAATGATGGCGCAGATCAGACTCTCTCCCTCCAGAATAAGCCTGTTCTGCATACACTTTTAGCCTGGCCTGGCTCTCCACTCTCTTACACACACATCAACAGAAACATCTAACCCAGATTCCTGCAGCGCTGTACAGCTTCAGCATGCGTGTCCCAGAACAGAGCAGCAGGGTATTTCCTTGAGGAACTCCAGGAGAAACCCTGAGAGGTGAAACAGTCACAGGATAATTGCTGCAATTCTCTTTCTCGGAGCAAAGTGAAAGCAGTTAGGAAAACTGGTTCAAGGAGGATCTGGCTTACTTCCTAGAGATGGTGCATGCTTCTAGCGTTGCCAGTTTTTGGGATGTTTCTGCAACCTGAGCGGGGAGGTCGGAGGTAAAGACTGAGTCAGGACCTGGTTGGATTGAATCTGCTGTCCACATGCCTGATGTTACAGTAAATCCAGGATTTATTTGCGTGCTCGCGGCTGATGTGCCCTCGTTAGCGCAGTCACATGTGCTGATGTAACCGATGTGTCACTAGGCTACCTGTGATCAGTGAAAACCAGATAAACACACCAGTGACTCACTGTGCTTTGTGGTCAGAGCCTCTCGCTGCAATTCTGTGACCTCGTTTCATCAGCTCGCCTGAAGACCAACACACACACACACGAACGCACGCACGCACGCACACACACAGAGTCACTGCTACATTCACTCTGTTTGCATCCCATAACAGGACGTTGCTTTAATAAACATACATTTTCTGAAATACAACTCCAGCTTAAAAAAGGCAGGATTGCCAGATTTGACAGTTTCCAACCCAAAAACAATGTAAAACCCACACAACTCCAAAAAATGAGCACAACTCTTAGCCTGTAATACAATCCATGTAGTATTTGTAATATTCTGACCAGATCCACATCCCACTGGGACTTCGAAAAGGACTTGACTCTTAGAACCCAATCAAACCTGAGTTTTTTGTGTTGATATGTCCTTTTAATTTATGTTACTGTCCTGGGATTTCTGTTTTAAAACACTACTACTCAGTGACACTTGATTAACCAGCGACTAATCATTGATGTCATCTTGGAGAGATTTCAAAATTAATTGAACTAAATGTGATAACACAGCATTTTATAAAAAAAAAAAAAAAAAAAAAAGATTTGTGCTTTTCTGCCACACAATGGCAACTATTTTGTAAGAATTTTCTCTAAAACTTTTCTAGAAACCTGTCAAATTTTAACTACCCTCCCAAATATGGTAATATGAGTTACAACAGCATTTCATTTCTCTTTGGGATCAACAAAGTCCTTTTGAATTTGAAGCTGGTTTTTCCAGCCAAACGTGTTCAAAAGCAGACAAATCTGGCAACACAGAAAGCAGATCTTTGGGTCTCTACTGCTTCCAAAAACAGCAACAGAGTTTTGAGGGGAAAAAAACACCCGGGTTTTTTCCGGCAATAATTTAATGTCCTGGAATATGAGATGTTTAAAAAACCTGCAGAATGCGCCATCACCTAGCAACCCCAGCGTAACTCCACCCGTTACCTAGCAACCTAGTCTGAGCTCCAGGACATTTGGTCAGCTGGTTTCACAACTAAATGCACTTTACGGTGCGCTGTACGTTTGTATAATTGTGCCTCTGTTTGCAGGTATTTTCAAGTGAGTGTAAACATTGAGTTTGGGGGCGTGGCCAGCAGCAGAATATTTAGATTTAAAGTGACAGAGACCCTTAAAGGTTTCATTCTGAAAGGAGCTCTGAACTGAGCAAACTTAAATCTCATCATCAAAGGATGATCTTTGTGAATAAAATGTAATGAACTTGTTTTGTATAGGCTGCAAACCTATCCTAACCTGTTCAAGGAAAAATAATAGGCCACCTTTAAGATAATCTTCATAGCAGAAATCAACTGGTTTGCTTTTATGTCTCCCAGAAAAGGGACCACATCAGCCTGGTGTGTCAACAGATTTACGTCCTCACAACTTGATTGAACGCACGAATGATTAGCGGTGATGCAAACCGGAAGGCTCAGTGAGATATGAATCATCGTCCTCATCATCAGCTGCTTCAGAGCGATGGCAGAGATGATGGAGGAGCTTAGAGCGTGAGGCCTGGATTAGACTTTCTCCTCGGCTCGCTGCGCTCTCTCTTCTGTCCCGTCTTTGTTTTGTCTCTCAGCCTTTGTTTTTCTCGCTCGTCTCTCTTGGCATCGATCTCCCTGCTTGTTCATTCGGTGCTAATCCATGCCCCACTGATCTATTTTAGAAATGTCTTGTGATTCAGAGAAAACAAACTCACATTTAGTATGAAAACTGAAGTGTACGGAAGACCAGAAGGACCATTAATCAATAAAGAAAAAAATACATAAATGCAAACAAACCTGTGTGTCTTCAAATCTAATTTGAAAACTTAAAAACAATTCATAATAAGCAGCATTGTTTAAAAGTTTAAACCACCCTTAATTTTTTTGTTATTTTTAGGTTTTAGCTGTTTTTACACTTTTTACACCATTTACAAAATTAATCAATAAAGAAAGAATATGAATGTAAACAAACCTGTATGTCTTCAAATCTAATTTGAAAACTTAAAAACAATTCACAATAAGCAACACTGTGTAAAAGGTTAATAAACAATTAAACAAAAAGCATTGTATGAACAAATATTTTTTAAATGTTTTTTTTGTTTCCTTAGAAGTGAGCAGCACATTTCAAGAAAGATTTCAGCGCATTTTTTCCTACAGACCATCAGAAGTTAGAATTTAATGTAGGACTGAAACAATTAATCATATTGGTTATTGATATAATTGTCAACTAATTTAGTATTAGTCTAATCACTAAGTGGACACAAAAAATGCAATTTGCTAAAAATGACATATTCAGAGCAGTAATTAAGCCAAAACTTTATGAAAAATTCATATACTTTACATTTAAGATAAAAAAAAAGTTTGTAAATATGTTCTACCTATTCTACCTGTTAATTATAATTTAAAGGGTATTGGTCTTTGTGACTGTGTTCTTGCATTGTTGTGCCATTACTGTTATATTACTTAAAAATGGTTTCACAACAACAATATTATCGTTTATCGCAATAACTTCTAGGACAATTTACTGTCCAGTAAAATTCAAGTATTGAATTGTATACATCAGTGAGTATTCAACAGAAGATAACATTTTCAAAAAAATATGTATTCAATTAGTGCTGACTAACCGACTTTGGTGTTTTCTCACAACTTTTGCTGTCGCCATTTTGTGAATTTCCGTAGGTGCCAGCAGGAGGAATATGGAGCGTAAACTCACTCTAAAAACTAATTAAACTAACAGAATTAGATAAATAAAAAGTCATATTTAAATAAAATAAACTATAATAAAAAAACTCAGAACTTTTGTAACCTTTGTTCTCCTCATTAAGAAGCAAACTGAGTCTCCGAAATGTTTGTTGTGTTAAAGAAAACTCAGTCATGATGAAGACATAACGGCTTGTCCTCGTCCTCCCCCCTCATTTTGCCTTAATGCAGAGGTTGACAGCCTGCTGGACAGCGCTGTAATTACGCTGTCTCACAATTAGGCAGGCTGTGATTCATTCAAGTTAAACACCTTTTAGCTCTCCCACTGCTTTCCCCACTCTGCATCATCTCTCCTCCTGCTCTCCATCTGTAGATCGTTTTCTTTTCTTCCTTTGGCTTTTGGACACGAAGCAATGTTGCGTAATCAACATGTTCTGTCTCACACGCAGAAACATGTTGGGGGGGGGGAAACAATAAATACTTTGTTTTTGTCTCTATAACTTGCAGTTTCACAAATTTCCATCAGAGTCAAAAGCAAAAAGATTTTTAATGAGCTGATTACTGAGAGTGAGAACATGGCTGCTTTGATATTTGTAAATTACACAGTGACAATTTAACAGCAAATATTTAATTAGCAAGCTAAATATTACGCTCCAAACTAAATATAGACTTAGTTTGACTTTATAAAATAATAGATAATTTTTTAAAGTCATATTTTCACCATGTTATTCATTCATAATAAAGACCACAGTTTTAAACTAAATATTGAATGAGGGAGATAAATATTTAGTTTACAAACTAAACATTTAGCTCCAAATGATTATTAATTTTAAACTAAATATTTAGTTTACAAGCTAAACAAATTAGTTCCAAACTATTTTTTTTATTTTGCAGGCTGCCTTGCTAACTAAACATTTTGACTAAATGTTTAGTTCAGAGCTAAATGTTTGGTTTAATTCTTATTATTTTGTGTGCTCATATTTACTAAACATTTAATTAACCAGCTAGATTCCCAGATAAATATTCAATCTGAAGCTAAATATTTAGTTCCTAAACTAAATATTTAACTTGCTTGCTTAATATTTGTGATATTTATGAATGAAGTTAAAAGACGGTGAAAATATGACTTTGAAAAATGAAATTTTTTTTTTTTTCTCTTATGACTGGCTAAATAACCCAAATATTTGGTTTTAATTCATGGCAGGATTCAAAGCATTCCGTTCTTATTATTTCTGTAAAAGAAAAAGGAACCGTCTTCGTGTTCTTTACGTCTCACCGCCCAGCAGCCAACAGGCTCTCATGCTCGGCGGTGTGGAGTACGGTTTGGGTCTGGCACAGAGAGCCGGAGAGGAAGGAAATCAATAACCATCGACATGCAACACTGCATCAGGGCTGCTTCTGCCCAGAGAGAGGAAAGGGGAAGCGATGCATGGATGAGCAGAGAGAAACGGAGAGGATGAAGCTGCAATAGAGACAAAAGGTGTGCTTGATGTAATTAGAGAATAACCTGAGGCGGGGACAGAAAGGCAGGTGATAAAAAACAATCAAAACCTTAAAAAGATGCTGCAAAGCCGCCATTAAAACACATCAAACTCAGTGAGAGGAATTATTTTATGATATTAAGATTTCTGCAGCTTCATCATCATATTTCAGCTCTGCAGTAAAAAATTTCTCCTCTTTAGCTCAACTATTATGATAATTATCACCTGGAATAAACAATGAAACCCAGAAACAGATGAAGTCTGTTCTGTTAGAGCAAAAAAAAACTGTGATTATTGGTTCATATAAGACTACTCCTGTCACAATTAGCAATAAATCAATTAATCGCATGATAAAGCAAGCTAAATAGTTTCCATTTGCATGATTTATCGTTTTTCTCTTTTCTCTCTTTCTACCAGAAAACTAGATGATAGAAATCTTCAGTCTAGTGGTTTGGTCTCATCTAGTTCATTTTTTTAAAGGACAATTTTGTTTACAAAAATTTCAGAATTAATTTTATCTGTTGTTTTGTTTATTTATTTTGGATATTTCAAATGTCTTCTAGTTTACCATTGACTATGAACAGTTTTAATAAAAATACACTATCATTTCCCTGAAAGTGAAAGTACAAAAACTAACCTGCCTCCACATTTATCGACACACCCATTAAGAGAAATTTCAAAACATAAAATGTTATATTTTAGTTTACTTTGTTCCAAAAGAGACTAGATATTAATAATGACAATAATAAATGATGTAATATTGTAGTGTTTTCTCTAGTTAATTTGTATCATCTTTATCTACAAAGTGTAGTTCTGGAAAAATGTGGAAACTTATTCTGAAAATGCTTGAAAAGAGAAAAAACTGCACAGATGATTTTTTTTTTTTCTTTGCTAGAATCAAATGTAATTGTCACCCTGACAGTTTGGAAAAGCACTTCATGTCCACTGATAAGTACAGCGGAGGACCTGTGATGCTGTGGGCCTGTTTCTCTTCCAAAGGCCCTGAGAACCTTTGATTTTAAATAAAACTCATTTGTCCAGAAAGGCCATCGTTTTTCCTGTGATGTTGTAATATTTCTGCTGCTGTATTCATTGTTTTCTGCGTTTCAGGACGGCTCACGCGCAGGGCAAAGCAGAGGCGGCGGTGGGAGCCGCGCAGAAAGCCCACGAGGAGAGTCGGATGGCGAGGGTCACCGCCAAGCAGTTCTCCCCGTCCTTCCAGCACCCTGGAAACGGTGGGCTCCCAACACACACCAAAACCAGAAACGATTCCCACATAACGACAAAGTTGCACACATAATGTGCAGAGTGACATGAAAAAGCTAAAAACTATTTTCGACCTCATACACTGCAAAAACACAAAATCTTACCAATTAATTTTGGTTTATTTTCTACTGTAAATATCTTAGTTCACTTGAAATAAGGCAAAACTAACTTACAAATCACTTTTCAGGAAGATATGGACCCATTGCATGTTACTGTTTGCATCCAGAAATGTTATGCATGGCACAGCGCAGCTATGGAAGACTTTTACTTCCCATCCGTAGCTGCACTGCCACAGTAGAACAACTCTGTTAACAACCTGGAGATGTAGATATTATTAATTTAGGGCAATGAGCAACTGCAAAGGAAAATAATGCAGGAAAAACGGTGGAGAACAACTCAAAACCACTTTTTTCTTGCTCTCTGTGTCGACTACTCTACACGCAGACCCGTTGCCATAGCAACTGACAATAATGCCGCCATATGTATCAGGGTTCAACACCCAAGAGCAGTCTAACGTTTCCCACTCAAAGAACAGAACATTCAGTCCGTTACAGTTTTATGTTTTTAGGCTTGATGTCTATTTTGCGATTACTATTAAGTGATAGCTGTAGTAGATTAGCTACCGCTGCTATTAGCTAAGCTAACACAGCGGTGGTTGATTAGCTAATTTAAACACCTGCTCTACTGATGATCTGTCAGACTTGGTGTTTTTTAGGTCGCCTTTTTAAAAAGTGTTTTAAATGAACCAAAACACACCAAATTCCACGTCACATCTACATGTTAAAGTCATCAAAGTCAAGCTAGCATAACTGATCTACTTCCCTTGCTATTTTTTTCTTAATTAAAACTTTTTCCTGACCTTGTTGTAGTGTTGACAATTACTAGCAATGCACTGCATCCTTTTTTCTTTTATATAATATCATGTGTGCGTTTAAGATTTAGTCCGTTATGATGACAACTTAACATCTTAAACCAGTGCTAGTCATAATCAGCCAGCAGCTTTTTGCCCTCCAGCAGGAAGCTTCAGCGTGTGACATCATACTGCAAGGGTCCATAGGAGCTTTTTAAAAGTCAATAATTCCTTAGTATTGGTGAAAAAGTTCTATTCCCATTGCCAGATTATTTCACTTTTCACTAAACTTCACATGTGAACAGACCAAACACGTGTTGATACGTTATGTGTGTCAGTTGGGGGGAGTTGATGTTAAAGGTCATCGACGGCCTCCCTCCAGCTTCGCCATTCCACGTCTGTCAGTCACACCTGTGGCGCTCCACAGGTAGCCGTCCCATACGGAGCACGCATCATGGCGCACCCGCACACAGGCCGCATGGCCGTCATGACCGCCATCTTTTCTGCTCTCACTTATGAGAACGTCTCTGCCAACAAGCATCAGCTCTGACATTTAGCCGCATGTTTGTTTGGACTTCTTGGACATCATCTTCCTCATGCCGCCCCACTGTTTTCTTTTGAAATATTCACTGTACTGACTAAATTAAGAACTTAAATCATAAAGTTATTTTCTCCGTGGTCATTATTGCTACAAAGGTGTTGCCATATTTATCCATTCCTTTGGGTTCTGTTTCTTAATTTATTCTTAAGTTTGGTTCCTTGGACTTTATATTATCTTTCTCTAAGATCAGTGGTCTGCAACTTGTGGCTCTGTGGACATTTCCCAATGGCTTTGGCTCTTGGCTAAACATAATAAATAACCAGCTGGTGCTTTAAAATCTAAATATAATTAGAAATTGTGGTTTTTAGCAGTTTTTATATTTTTTATTGGAATAAATGTGTTGAATTTCCACAACAGAATGACACGTTTTAGATGCATTTTTCTTGTAATTACATTCATAACTGTGGGATTTTTTGCATGATTTTTCACAGATCGCAACATCCCATTGACGAAAATGTATTTATCCCATTTTTTTAAAATTCTAAAACTTAAAAATGAAAAAAAAAAAGATGAATCTTTAAAAATGAAAACAAATTTCCTGTAGTACATACTGTATTAATAAAGTAAATGGACTTTATTAATATGTACCGCCCAAATACCTGTCCTGTTAGGCCAAATTCACACTTTGGACTTTTTTGTACTTGCATTTGGATCTGGCAAAAAAATAAAAAAATAGCTGTTTTATGGCAATAAGTTTATGGTTTTCGGTGTCTGAAAAATGAGCTGTTTCCAAAACCTCCAGACGAACTGGACCTGTGCCGTTACCTAGCAACATAAATGGTGCTTCAATTTGTTTGGTCAGATGGTTTTACTGCTGTATTCACTGCACAATGGCTACTGGAAAAGATAAATACTTTGTTGTTGACCCATCATCCAGAAACTACTTGCTGCATTCTTGCTGGTTGTGCAGGATGCTCCACTTCTGCTTTTCAAAGATCTCAAAATAGGCAGAACTGACCAGAGTAAAATCTTGCTATCCATTTGTATCACCCATAGATCTATCCTAAAGTGTTTAAGGAAGCATAATAGGTCACCATAAACAAGTTTAAAGCCAAGAAAACAGCTTGATGCTTTCCTTCTGATTGCTGAATCCGTCTCATGTTCTCTGCAGGAATGGAGGTTCAACGACCCAAACGTCAGGTTTCCAGTGAAGTTGAGGGTGAGGGCCTGTCGAGTAGCGCCGGCACCGCGGAAAGCCCAGATCTTTACACAAAAAGTGTTGGATCTGATGACCCCTCCAACGATGCCGCGACCCCCGACCTCAGCCCACCCTCCTCTTCACCTCCCCACACGCCGCCGCCACCTGCCCGACCGTCGCAGCGAAGCAAAAGCGCCCGATTCCACCGGCAGACCGCCGTGGACCACGGAGACCGGGGGAAGGACGGCGGTGAGAAAGGGGGAGAAAGGGGACACACGGAGATTCAAGTGCTGATGGAGGGAGGCGGCGAGGGAGGACTGAAGGCGGAGTATCCACGCGCCAACAGCTGGAGCGAGGACAGGAGGAGGGGGGTGCTGTCGAAAGGAGGCGGCGGGATCAGTGGCCGCGGAGGAAGCCGGACCAACGGACACAAACACAGCTCCTCCAATCACAAATCGCGGGAGCACGGCTCGTCCAATCACAGGCAGGCCAGGGGCGATAGGTGGACGGAGTCGTCTTCGTCCGCCACTTGGACGTCTGGGCACAGGGGGACGCACGGCAGGGGGGGCCGGCTGCTGGAGCAGGACGAGGAGAAGATCAGCAACTACGAGATGGAGATGAAGCCTTTACAGCCCAGAGACTCCACTACCCACAAACCCCATGGGCACGGGGAGGAGCGGCACGGGCACGGAGAGGGGCGCTCCCACGGCGCGCCGCGGCAGAGGCACAAGAACCGGGAAGGGAGGGACGGGGGCAAGGACTCGACACACAAAGGGGAGAAAATGGATTCGCGGCCACTACGACGAGACCTCACCCTGTCCCCGCCTCTGAAGTCCTCCCCCATCATACCCGACCACCAGGACCTCAGCCTCACGCCCAGCAAGGGGAACTCGGTAAGTCTGACATGCTCTGATGGTACGATATGCCTGAAAAGCGTATCATGACGTAAGCATCGCATATCAGTCGATATTGGTAATTAGCGATCGTTTTAAATATCTGAAATACAGCCAAACTGGTGATGTGACTTTTCCTGTTTCACCCATAATTTGTTCTCAAGCTGTTGGGCTCATTTTCTCCTTTCAATCCACGCTGTTGATTTTTAAGCAGTTATGAGGAACAGTGGGAAAACCAAGCAAGCCATTTCTGTTGCTTGATTACCTAGCAACAGGCTGTTGTTTCTTACCTGTCAGGTGATTGCTAGGTAACCAAAGAAGGACCTTAGCTAGTTGATGCTACTAACCTCGCTTAGCTAGCCAGAGGTTGAGAGGTTGAGCAGATAAAGTCTTTCCTCTCCCTACATCCCCCAGAATGCTGTGCAGTTCTGGATTTAAGTTCATTGAAAGGAATCTAGTCTGTGCTTCATTTTTACCAAGGGTAGCCTGTTTCTTTCTTTTTCATTTAATTTCAATCAAACTGTTTTTGACTTCCAAACTGATCCATATCCAGTGAATATGCATATTTTCAAGTTTCTAGAAACTGTGTTATTTAATTACTGTTCTGCAGTCAACAACGCACTGAAACGCTGATCTTTCACAGTTTGTGTCTATGTTGTCCCTTGGCGGAGAATTATAGAAATACTATTCTCACAGTGTTCTCATACTGATAAACTCGGTTCGATTGGGGACCAAAATTGCAACATTTGTCACATTTTCTCTTTCACATGGCACGATCCGAACCCTTTGAAAAATCAGTTCTCCTCCTCGCCTGTGGTGGCAGCGCACCAAGAACCACTGAAGAAGACGCCAAGCACAACTTCCTTCTTCACAGAATGTAAACAAAATGGAGTGGAAATCAGACTTTAATGGTCTCTTTAGTTTTTGGCAACAGATCATGAGTCATTTCTCCTGCTAGCGCTGGGTGTCTAGCACTTATTTTGGTTGTATTTACCCAGAATGCCCTGCGCTGTAGTTTGTTTCCTGCTTTTGGAGCGATCTCCAAGGCGCTTGGCATTCATATATGCATTTGAGCTTCAACTGAGCCGAGTCTGAGGTTTGTAGGTAGACCAGAGTTTGACTTACACGCTCCTCCCCAACTGAACCGGACCTTCTAGACAAATGGACTGGAGTTGGATTAAAATGGACCAACCTGGACTGATGTGAATGCACCATTGAACAAGGATTCATGTTGAAATAATCAAGTTACTTATTACTCTTCCTTCATCAACTTAAAAAAGCTCTTTGAAATTTTCTTTTGTATTTGTTGACATTTTGATAGTGACCCACAAACATAAAGACAGTTGTAGGTTGTTGATGCTGTTAAATGTGTTGAATAAAGGGTGGATCCAAAAGGTGAAGAGTTTTTGGTTGATAATGGCTGCATCACCTTTCCACCAATGCGTTAAGAATTGCTCGAACTCATCTAGATAAGTTGATTTTCTCTCATCTATTTTATGTCTCAGTAAGGCTCTCCTGACTGTGTGCCACTGCCCTGAACACAATGTTTCACTGACATTTGTGGATGTGGTTTTGCTTTATTTGGCATAATCTGGGATTTATTTAACAGCTGGTCTCCAAATTTCTCTTTCTGCATGAGCAGGTTTCATAATAACTAAAACAGAAATGTGTTTTCCATGAAATCAGGATAAATAAAACCAAACTAGTGATTGCCTTCTAGCTGTAAGCTGCTATAATAACCTCTCTCACATTGTTCAGAGGTTAGGTAATGTTTCAAACCCATTTGGACCATTACCTGTAACTTTTCAAAACTGACAACCAAACATTCGCACCCACTTCACACCAAGAGGAGGCAGCCATGTGGCAACAACCCAAAGCAACGGTTTCAGGGTCTCCCTGGAGAGAGTGTCAGAAAATGTGTGCCGTTATCCCTGCTTTTAAATGCTGACAGAAACATTAACCCAAACTGATTTTTCACTTTCCAGCTTCTCAGATCCATTTCAGATACATTCTGCTAATGGACAAGATTGTAACTCAAAACCTTGGAGTTTTCTGAACGCCACAGACGCATTTATGGGCTTAGTCATGTTTGGTTTCTCCAAAGGAGGGGGGAAATCAGGGTTAATGTTTATAAGTGTAATGCACAATACATACATCGCTTCCCAGGAAAATATTCATCGATCAGACCCTCTTTCACTCTAAATTATTGTTGCACTGACTGCAGTTTTCTGGATAAAAACCTGACCTGCCAAACACTGTCAGATGTTTTTCTTATTTTATTGAAAAGCATATCTGTGAATTAACAGTACAGACTCGTTTTTACTAACCAGGAGGTAGTGCTCTGAAATGTACATGAGAATTTCTGTTCAAACTTTTTTTTAAAAAATCAGTTTCTGTAGCCTTTCATTCACCAACAGGTCAGACTGCAGACCTGCTTTAAGGTTCTTACCGAAAATAAAGTAGGCAGAGGTATTGTGCTTCTTCAAGATCTCAAGATCTGAGGTCTTTTGAGGACATTCAGAAAACAACTTAAACCTCCAAAACAGTGTGATGAGTTTTAGGTTTGTTTGTAGTGCAAAAAGAAAATGCACAGATACAGCAGCTTTGTGTCAATTTAAATGTGAAACCAGTCTAAAACAATACCCTGCAAAAAGTCAAACATTACAGGAAAAAATAAAGTACAGCATGTGTAACATTTCCAAAAGTCAATTTGTAATAAGAAATAACATTAGCATCACAGACTTATTGTAAGTTGGCAGATTTTTCTAATTCCTTTGGATGTTGACCTCCAAAACCTTTAATGTAGAACTTCTTGTGTTTCTATAGATTTTATTGACAAAATAATATTTTTGAAACACATTTTTGTTGTGTATTTCAAACTCTTCTTTGAAGTTTCCCAATGAGCAGCTAACAGCAGTTAGCAGTTGTAAAATTAAACGCAGCTAAAACGCACAACATTAATAATTAAATTAGTTAAAAACCTACATAAACAATGGAAAATTTACACATGTAACCCTGTATAAATTGAAATTTGTCTAAAACGTACGTTTACATATAATACTAAATAAAAGTATAATGCTAATATAGGCCAAAAGGAGAGGAGCTGACAGTGTAACAGAGATCTTCTGATTTTGGCAAATTAATTTGGCAAATAAATAACCCAATTTTAACAATGTTAACATCTATAATGATTAAAAAATAAATATTTTCACCTTTGCAAAGCCTATAATCTTCTGTCTACAGTTTCTTTATATTTGGTTAAAATGTAAGTGTCCTCTATATACTAAAAGCTAAATAAAATATCATGGAATAATAGATAATAAATAAAATCTGACCTGTTTAACTTTTCAGGCTCAGGGTGATTGAGAACATTCCTAGCATTGATCATTGCTGCTTTACATTGCATTGCTATTTATATCTGCATGGCTTAATAACCGCACAGCAGCTGTATGATGCATTTGTCAAATTTGTCGTGTCACTGCCACACATTGATTTTACTAAAAGGATTTGTTACCCGCTGTCATGAGAATACATCCCGTCCACCGTGACATAACACAGTGTTATCCCTCATATTAAGATAATCCTGCAGGACAAGCGCAAGGTTTACCCTTGGAAAAAAAATATTATTTTGGTTCCCTGAACAAGCAGAAGGGATTACTGTTGTAATGTGATTTTATTCATTTTTTATTTTGGCGGGTTATGTCTTAACTCGAGCTGATGACTCGCTCATCCCTGCTGATAATGCGGCTTTAGCATTAGCTAATGAAAGCAACAGGAAAATTCAAGTGGAAAAAGTGGAGTTTCTCCATCCCTCTGCTGACTCGCCTCAGTTTGTCCGCAGCAGTTTGATGACGCTGAGGAACAGAAGCCGCTACCTGCTGCAGGAAGGCAGACGTACACAGATGCATGCTCAGAGAACAACCCCAAGATGCACCTTAGTAACAGAGGAATGAAAAAGTAGCCCATTGCTCTCAGAGAGGTGTCTTATTGGTTAACCGGCACTCAGTTGCTAGGGAACAGCGTATGCATCGCTTCGGCTGCAGCCAATCAAACGATGGGGAGTTGGAGTTGGTGTGTGTGTGTGTGTGTGTGTGTGTGTGTGTGTGTGTGTGTGTGTGTGTGTGTGTGTGTGTGTGTGTGTGTGTGTGTCTGCATCAGCAGAGAGGCGAGTGAGATCGGTGTTAAACAGGTTCCCAGTACACACAAATACTACCATAAATACACAACGAGCGCCATGGGAACAGAGCTACACCCGTCTCCAGTCAGTCGCTGAGTAAACATGACTGTCCTACTGTTGGTGCAAAACACCAAACAGATGCTTGTTTTTTTTTTTTTTTCATTTCATTCAGTGTGGCATGAAAAGCTTTGAAGGTAAACACCTCTGAGGCCATCGTGCGTCCCACTGGCACATATTTACATGAAGATGATTCCCCAGACTGATGAGGCTTTTCACCCTCCGCAGCAATTAAAACGACACCAACAGAGAGGGAAAAGAAAAAAATGCAGTTAGATAGAAACACATTGCAGATTTCCATCCTCCGTCTGATCAAACTCTCCCCATAAAAGCCAAGAGAGATTTAACAAAAAATCTCTCTTGAAAGCATGTGTGACGGATCATCTTCTATAAACAGGTGTGTGCTGACATGGTCTGAGCTGTGATGTGGTCAGCTGCTGCGTTTCGGCTGCTCTGCAGTTTATCTGGGCGGGCCGCAGCGAAGAAGCGATGCGGTTCACACATCATGCTGGTAAAATGGATCTCTGTGATGGGAAGATACAGCGTTTCAATGAGAGCAATTAGCACTGTTAGCTTAGCTCTGAATTAAATGAAGTTGGTTTCATGCAGATCTTCAGATTATTATTATATCACTAAAAAGGGGCAGTGTTTTGTAAAATCTGCTTTTTTGGGCTTTACATCATGATATATTCGATGATGTTGTTCGATCTTCAGAAGCAGAAGTGTTGCCTCGATTCTTCAATGCATGTTTTTGAAGTCGTTTAATCTCCATGGCAACCATTCAGTTGTGTAAAAGCCTGGTAGGACCTAGCTCCGCCTTCGAGGCACAGCTCCTCCTCAGAGCCTCAGATCTAACGAGGTTCCACCTCACAGAGCAGCCCTCCCCTCACAGCTCCTTCAGACTAGCCAGCAGCAATTAGCAAACACCTGGAGGAACTGTGCATCTGCTGAATTCATTACAGGAGCTGCTGTACTTCTCAGTGTAATGCTGGTAAAAACAATACTTTTTAAACTTTTTTCTTTGTTGAAAACATATTATATGAAATCAATGTTTTACTATTTAATATAAAAGAGTAGTAAAACATTTCTGCTCCTTATAGGAAATGGTGTCATGTTGGCTTGCTTCAAAATTTATATTTTGCAAGTTATTTATTTATCTTTCTATCTATACTTTTAAGATTTATGTAGCTGTTTTAAATATGCCACTCTACTTCTTTCTTTCTTTCTTTCTTTCTTTCTTTCTTTTTTCTTTCTTTCTTTCTCTCTTTCTCTCTTTTTTCTGTTTTGATGCAGACAAGAAAATAACAATTTCAGCTCACCTGTCTCTCTTTTACAGTTCTTTGCGTTGCAGGAATCTGCATCTTATTAGCAAAACTAACATTTCCTAAAATGCAGAAATATTTGCCCACAACCTTAATGATTTTTTTGTGAATGATTATGCTTTTGCACAAATTAGAAGCTAACCAACAAACCGCGTCATAAAATAATGCAGAGCAGTAAGCGAGGAGCAGAGAGTGTGAGCATAAAACCCGATCAGATCTGCGTCCAGCCTCTGCTGTGGTAATCATCTCTGACACAGATCTGTAATAAGCCTAACACCCCAGTGATCAGCAGAAACCTCGTCGGCAGCCACTCTGGACGGGACGGATCCATCTACAACCGTGTGGCACCAAGTCCCATTTCCCATCTCCCTCTGCAGCCATCATTACAACTATTACAGCTTTAATTAAAACAACAGGTCTTCTGCAGATAAATCCTTTCCTTTTTAAGACCAAAATGTATTTAAAACAGTCAGGAATAAGTAGGACGGAGGACTCCGGTGTTCATATTTACCCAAAGTGGACAGGTGGTTGGAAAGAACGGCCTTCACCTCGACGACCTGGGCTGTCAGCAAGCATCTGCTCAGACACCGCTTCACAAAACAACCCCGTTAGTACAGGACAATATTTATCTTAACATGCAAAATGCACCTTTTTTGGTTCCTGCTTTGGTGAACGTTGAAGCTCCAAGACGAGATAAGAAGCAGAGAGCAGTGCAGTTTATATTTTATAAGACTGATGCATGATAATTATCGGCCTGATAAGAAATTATGACGTCATTCTTATCGGCCAGATATACACATAACATGTTTGGTGTTTTTTATTATTATTATTTTAAATTGAAGTGGTGTTGGTATAACCTGAGAAAACAACTTTTTACTGGAAATTAATTATTTTAAAATTCCTTCATCTCATGTCAAAAAAACAACTCAGTCATAGTTTAAAAAATAAAATATCAATCACCGCAGGGTGTTAAAAGAAAACAACAGAAATAATAAAAGCATAAAGGGTCAGAAGGACTCCAACACCGTGTGATTGCAGCACAGCTTGGCAGCAAACAGAGAACGGCCCTTTAAGGTTTTGTAGCTACCGTGACTAACTGCCATGGCGGTTGCTATGGAGTTGCTATGACAACAATAGTATAAGTACATCTTAACTATTGCTCAATGTCAATTTTTGAGTACTGTAATACTAAGATAAATATCAGCGATACTTATTAGTACTTTCTGCCAAACTAGCAAAATTAACGTTGCTAATGTGGCTTTTATCTGCTAGCTAAGACGGACATGTAGCCTACATGTTTACTTCATGTATGTACTCTGCCAGTCACAGCAATTTTTGTTCATATATCTTTCTCTTGCACATTGGTGAAGAGTGTCAATTTACTTTGTTTTTATTGGTCTAAAACGTGGTTCAGCTATGCTTTGTGCAATGCTTGCCTACCAAGATGGCGCAGATTACTTTTGGTACAGAATTGTGGGAACTATGTATATGCTGGGTTTGTGTAACAAATGTTAAAAGAATGTCCAGCAAGGAAAAAAACTGTGCATTTAATATGTCAAACCTAACCATCACTTTGACGGGTATTTGAGGATGCTCATGATGCTAAAGACAGTAGCAACAAGCTAGCCTTCTCAAATCCATTGGTGAAGCTTTTCAAGTAACATAAAAATCTGCCTGAAGATACAAGGGCTGAAGCAATTAAAGATCGAATGTCCAACTCTCTACCCTCGTTGAAGCTAAATAAAGCTAAATGTTTAGCTGCAAACTTAGCTCTAAGCTAAATATTTAGTTCAGAGGTGTCCAAAGTCCAGGGACCATTTGCAGCCCTCTGAAGGATTTTGTGTGGCCTCAGACCTCAATGTTAGTGATCCAGATGGATCCTTTGTCGTAGAGCAAGATACTCAAATGCAAACTGTCAACTGAAATAAAAAAATCAACCCCAAAACATCAGAAACTGTGGGCCTGTCCTATGATAATGCAATCATGCTAAAGCTTTTTTAGATTTTGAAACTTTTAAATCTATAACGATTTAAAAGTTTACTTTAATTCATTATTCAGCCGATAAACTAAAAAAAAAAAACGCAGTTTGTTTTAAAAAACATTTTGCAGGCCCTCAAGTTCTTTTGACTTAATGATTTTGGCCCTTACAGCAAAAAATCTGGACACCATTGGTTTAATTTGAAAACTAAATATTTAATTTGAAACTGTGAGATGTATGAATGAATAACAGTTAAAATATGACTTTAAAAGGTGAAGCTCCATTTTTTTCCTTATGACTAAATAACCCAAATTACTGCAATGAGTTTCTAAGTGTGTAACTTCACAAACGGCACCATATATTCACACAAACATTTGTTGGGACTTGTGCATCTTTTGACAAAATTCCCAATAAAAATCCTCACAGTTGTGAGCAAAGGAACAGTCCAAATAAAAAACGAAAACCCCAAAATAAATTCATTGTTCATGTTGGTGTTGAGTGGATCAACCTGCTGACCGCAAATGAAAACAGCCTGTAAGTGTGCAAGCTTCGCCTGTGCACGTCCTTAATACTGACACCTTCTCCTTTCTCTCTTTTCTCTCTCCCACGCAGGCCTACAGCTCCATCCTGGTTGCCATGGTGATTCTGCTCAACATCGGAGTGGCTATTTTGTTTATCCACTTTTTTATTTAAAGGCGGCGATGCTTTCAGAGTCAACTTACCTATGCCAGAAACATGATGAAAACCACGAGTATTACAGCAAATCTGCTGCCCCTCTGCGCGTCCCGGCCGACGGAAGACCCGGACCGAGGACTGGAGAGGGGGAACCGAGGCCAAGCCGGGTCCGGTCCGGGTGGAGGAAGAGCTGAGGCCAAAGAATAGGACAGCAGGTTGGTCCAGGGAGGAACCTGGACTTGTGTGACCCAAATGGGCTGACTTGAACACGCAGACAGGACTGACGGACTTTTTCATTGTCAAATCATAGTTTTCGACAGATTTGTAACTTCAGATTTATTTATTGACTTTTTTTTTTCTTCCCATGTGCAATACGTTGATGGTTGTATTGTTTATTTTTGCAACCCACCCTCTTCTCTCTGAAACCCCTGCCTTTTACTTCCTCCGCCTCCCCAGCGGCTGTTACTGATGGTACGGGCGGTGAAACCCGGGCGGCGAGTTCTCATTTCACCTCGCTTTTCATGCACGTGTGCAGGTGTGTGTGTGTGTGTGTGCGTGTGTGTTCTCCAGTTTCATCCAGAGGTGGGCAGAATAGCATTAGTTATTTTTACTCGAGTAAAGGTAAAAAGTATTCATTCAAGAAATTACTCAAGAGGAAAAGTACTCCAGTACTGAGCAACTGCTCAAATTATCAATCATTTAATGTTTAAAAAATACATAATCAGATGGACCAAAATATAAAGTTAAGTGGAAATTTTGGTATTTTAAGGACAACAAATGACAATAAACAACATATATGTGACAAAAACTAAAATCATGCAAAAATTTATTTTTTTTCCAAATCAGTTTCTTTCGATAAAAAAAACTTCTGAATTTTTTTCTAAAACTGCAGGTCTGTGTCTGGTGAAGTTTTGACTGAAATGTGTTTGATTTTCATTCAGTGGGTAGAAAATCCAGAAATTTTACTCAAGTAAGAGCAGCGATACTTCGTAATAAAATTACTCAAGTACAAGTAAAAAGTACAGCGTAGGAAAAATATTTCTAAAGGTAATTTTTTTCAAACAGTTTCGCAAGTAAATGTAATTGAGTAAATATAATTAGTTACTACCGAACTCTTTGCATCTGAATGTTATGAATATTATAAAGCAATTATCAATATTACAAGGTGACATCAGAATATTTTCTGCTCTGCTACACAAACGTCAGTGAAAGGACGGAGTAGGGTTGCCAAATGCCCCGTAATTTCAGCCAAATTGAAGTTTTGTACGGGACGCTCTGATTTTGATGACAGCCTCCAATTCGCTCCTCTCCTTACTTACCTAGATCTAGACAAAAATGTAATGTCGAAGTAGAAAGCGCTGCGCAAATGTGCTTCGACTGCAAACGATTCTTGTGGTCAGAAGTGACAGCTAATTTGAATTTTCTTTTTTTTTTTTTTTTTTTATAAATCTACAAAGAACAGGAAACTCTGCAACTGCAAAAAGTAATGGGAACAAAATAATTTGTGGTAAACCTGTCCGTGATTAAAGCTTTTTGCAGTTTGCCGTCAGGAGTTTTCAATTGGACATGGAGGTGAAAACGATTAATCTCAGCTCTTTACATAAAACGTAATCATAAGTAATGTGCTTTTGACCAACAATGCAGGTTGTTATTGCATTAGTTTTTAATTGTATCTACACTTTGCTGGAAGATGCAGTCTTTAAAAATCCTTCTGCTTACAGAGGACATAATCAGATGAAAACGTAAGAAAATTATTAATAATAATTATTTAGTAAGAAATATTGTGCGACGACGTCACAATCGACACATTAGGTCATTAAGCCTCACTCCTGATGTAGCTTGTTCCGCATTTTGGAGGTGCTGAGTTGGCAAGCGCAGTACATCTCAAATCTTCTTTAAGTTGAATATTTGAAATTAAAAATCCTGAGCAACGTTTGGATGAGCAATGCTAAAAGTATTAGCATTTCCTCCATCATCCAGGGGAGTTAGCTAAACAGCTGAGATGCTCAACATCCCTCATTTTAAGTTTTTGTTAGTTTTCGTGTAGCAGTTAAGATAAAATTGCAACATTATCCTGGTATTATGTTGACTTTGTTTTCTTTCAACTTTATTTTTGTGTTGCTAAAACTTTATTCTGTTAATATTATGACTTTATTCGTGTAGTGCCAATTCCTATGGCACTAATATTCAGCCATTTGACCTGAATTCAAAGTGTAAATAAATAAACAAACCGTAAAACACTCTTTTCAAACAAGATGGCCGCCCTGACACCACCCTCAACTATGTAAACACAAAGAGTGGTGAAAAAAAAGCACTCGGTAACAACAAACAAAGTTGAGTCCCAGGTTAAGCAGTAACTTAATTGTAATTAAACGGCCAGTGATAGTATGACTACTTGATTTGTTTGGACTAGGACACCCAGGGTGTAATGAAGGACCGTTGGATTCTCCTGCAGCTGTCTGACATTTTACCCATCAGAGATCTCCATCTGCACCAAATTACTTGTTTTCACTGATTGTAAAATCTTTAAGTGCATCCAATGCAACATTTCTGTTCCTCACTGCAAAAATACTGACAGCATCTGTTTTTATTTAACTGCATATGTTTCCATTCTTCTTGCACAACGTGTTTGATACCATCAGTAACGGCGTCCAGGGGGGCCGAGAGGACTTTGAAGGTTTCTTTTCTCTTCTTTTTTTTAATTGTTTTTAATAGTCCGACAGCATTTCTTAAACTTGGGAAACTAAAGGCTGTGGGTTCACTTCTGGTGTTTCTCCAACTTATTCCAACTACAGCTGAGTCGGATGTGCCTGCAGCCTGAGAGGCAGAACAATAGATTTTTATTTTATTCTGGGTCCCAGGAAGAATTTCAGAGGCTCTGCTGAATGGCGTCAGCCTGGTGACGATGCCCTGCGCCACCGTTTTAGTCTGCAGCATGCCACAGCATGCCAAGCTCTTTCTATATAGGTTTGAATCTCCTCTTTCTTTCTTTCCTTCTCTCTTTCTGGTCTTTCTTTCTTCCTTTCTTTCTTTCTTTCTTTCTGGGAAATACTCTGTTTTTGTTTTTCAGTTGTGTGGAGAAAATAATGAAAGTGTTTCAAAGAAAACATTTTGCCTCCCGTGTGTTTTTATATGTACATATGTGTGTGATTTGGTTCTGCTGTGTGTGTATTTGTGCAGTTTTGCGGCATCCCTGATGCAATGAAGCAGTGGGCCCGGTTGGGAAGGGAGAGTGGGGTTGCTATAGCAACCGTAACTGAGTTTTGCTCGTCAAGACCAGGGGGCGGGGTTAGCTGGCTGTGGGCGTGGCTTGCTTTGTGTTCAATGACGATTGAAGGCGAAAGATGATCTTATGAAGATTTTTTTTCCTTTTGAAAAAAGCCTAATGTGAGGGAAAAATATAAATCTATGTCGTCGATCTGATCAATAACCTTATATTTTAAATATTGTATTATTTTGTAGTCTTCTGTGTATTTTTCTGAGAATGTAAATAATCTTTTAGCAGTAGGTGTGCTTTGATTAGATTCCATTGTAGACACCTGGCGCCATCTTCTGGACATAGATGTGAACCACAGCATTTTAATGAACAATGCATTTATTATTGTTAATGATCTGACTAATATTCCGTTTTAGGTAAAGCTAAAAATATTGAAAGTTTCTCTCCAGTTTAGAGGTCTGAAGGAGCTCAACTATGGAGCTGGACGTAGACAGAGTGGAACTTTGTTTGCTGTAGTTTGGATGTTATTCCAAACTACAAAAGATCTGAGTCAGATGGTAAAACCTTTAGTTATGGTTCTGCCAGAGAACCCGGAGGCCTTCGACCAGAATCAGGTTGTTCTGTCTGACAGCCTCAGCTTCAGTCCTGAAAAGAGAAGAGCAGCAGGTCCTCTGGAGGTTGGTCAAGTCATGGATGGATGGATGGATGGATGGATGATGGATGGATGGATGGATGAGTCTCACTACAATCTCACAACAAAAAAATCAGATATTAAAAAAAGAAATAAATGTCTCCATATTATTACATTTCTGCCTAAACCAATCAGATAAAACACATTTCTAATGAATTATCATGTATTTATTGGTGAAAAATAAAGAAAACCGGTATTTGAAGGCGACTTTCCTCAGTTACCCAAGAGCCAGAAACTCATCTGAGATACTTATGAAGGCCATGAGAAAAGATGTGGAGTAGGCAGGTAGCGGAAATACCTCTGCACCAATCAGAACGCAGGCTCTCATTATTGACTGTCCCGTCAGCCAATCAGAGGAGACCATACCTCTCCGTGAGCCAGAGCTGGGATAATGTTCTTCACAGCTGTTTTTTTTCTCCTCTCTTTCTGAAGTCATGGCAGGATTTAAGCAGGATTAAACTTCGAGTTTTCTGAACGGTGAATAAATCCGGAACTTTTACCGCTGAGACCTGCGTGCACAGCCCCGTCTGGTGAGGTAATGTCTCTGAAATGTTCAAATGCCATTCCCAGCTGCAGCGGGCTGTAGCCCCAGGCTGCTCCGGGTTCGCTTTTTAAGCTTTGTCCCAGTTGAAACAGTTTACTCGGGGACCATGAGGACGCTCCGCTCCGAAGTCTCTTCACGGTTCGGCTTGAACGAGACCAACCATTTTCAACTGTCCGCAGCCGGACTTTGAGGAAACGTGAGGTCCGACAGTGACCCAGACCTCGGGAGACCCTGCCGGGATTACTGTGGAAGAAGTCCGAAAACAAAGGAAACTTTTGTTCTTCTTTCATTCCCCTCCGCTGGGAACAAACACAGGAGTTTGGAGAAAGTTCAAAAAGTTTTGACGCACGCGCGCGCGCGCTCCCTTTGATGTGAGCTCCGACAGGTTCTTCTGATCCAGGTGGTTCCAGGTGTGAGGATGGTGGAGAGCCGGAGCTGCGTCCAGAGAGAGGGGGTGTACCGCTGGTTCTCCACCCTCACCTCCGCCCAGAGAGCGGAGTTCCTCTGCGGCCTGCTGGACCTCTGCGTCCCCATCGAGCTGCGCTTCCTCGGCTCCTGCCTGGAGGACCTGGCCCGCAAGGACTACCACTCCCTGCGGGATGCGGAGATCAAAGCCAACAACCCCGCGGACCTCTCGGGACTCACCAACGTCACGGACGAGGTGGTCCGCAGCAAGCTGCTGGTGTCGCTGGCGCTGCTGGGCACGGACAACCGGGAGGCCGCGGGGGTCCTGTACCGGACCCTGACCCACATCGACACGGTGATCAACAACTACGGCCTGGCGCTGAACGACGGCAGGACGGAGGAGCAGTTCCTGCTGCTGTTCACCATGGCCTCCAACCACCCGGCCTTCAACTTCCACCAGAAACAGGTGCTGAGGCATCAGCTGGGCCACATCCAGGACATCCTGCAGGTGAGGGCAGAGGTCAAAGGTCGGTGTTGTCGATATGGACACAAACCAGCTCAAAAATGAATCAAATTCAGTATGACAGGAATCCAGCCAATTTAGTATTTGATTAATGTTAACTGGAGTAAACAAATTCAAAAATGCATTTTGCTGAAAGAACAACGTATTCAGAGCAGGAATTAAGTCAAAACCATAAAAACATTGAAATAAAAATCTTGTCACAATAACAAATCTTGCTGGATGATAAATTGTTCCAGAAGTAATTGTGATAAACAATAATAAAATGATAATGGCATAATAATGCAAGAACACATTCTCAAAGATCAATAAACTTTAGTTTCTAATGATCATTTACTACTGGAACTGGAAGACGTAATAACAATAAATAAAATGAATTATGAAGCCTTTGTAAACAAAATTGTCCTTCAAAGAGAGGGCTAGTTGAAACCAAAGCACCAGGATGAAAACATTCATCATCCAATGTTTTGGTAGAAAAGAGAAAAGCAATAAATCATGCACATGGAAACTATTGAGCTTGTTTTAATTTAACATACGATTAATTGATTTATTGCTTATTAGGCCTACTACTTAGCACCTTTTGCTATTAATAGTTAATCAGTTCATCCAAACAATAGTAAACAAATTATTCCTACACCTTGTTAATGTTGAGAAGAAAGTGATAAGCAACCATCGATGAAACAATTAACCGTGATTAATTGATAATAGAAATATTGCTCAACTAATTTAATAATCAATTAATCATTAAGTGGAGAATACAGTCTCAAAAAATACTATTTGCCAAAAGAACAACATACTCAGAGCTGCAGTTAAGCCAAAGCCAAACAATAGTATGGACATTTTGCATTTAATATTTGCATTATTTATCTGTAAATATGTCCTACGCCCAGAACTCCACAAGTAGAAGTTTTTAGCTTCATCTGGTTCAAATTCTGTAAAAAAAAGAAAATAAAAATCTCCTATTAATCACCCTTTGCTGTTCAATTATCAATTGGTCAATACAAAAAATAATAAACAGATCAATCCTGTATTGATGTTAAGTTGAGCATAAACAACTGAACTTTTCACATGTTGATGTTAAAGGGATTGTTTTTTTGAGCTGCAGGTGCAGCTAAAAAATAGTAATAAATATTTATCTTATTTATAAAAGGAACTGAATTATTTATAAAACAAGCTTTGGTGATTAAATGAAAAATCTGCAGAATGTGTCAATAGTTAATCAGTTAATCGTCAGAATAACTGATAGATTAATCGATTACTAAAATAATTGTTCATGGGATATATTTAACAGGACAAAACATAGAGAACTCTTACAAAGTCTGGAAAAATATGGAATTTTATTCCTTATTTTCCACATCTGGATAAGAGTAGAAAGAGTGAAAAATGTGTTTCCTGGACTGATTATCCATTTATCGGTCCAACATCTCTCTGTGTCCTTTTAGTCATCTAATAATCGGATCATCCATCTGTCAGTTCCTCCTATGATTCATTCTGTTATTTCCAGGTCCTATATTTAAAAAAATTTTATTTTAAGCTTTAAATATTTTAATATGTCTGAGAACAGAAGTCTGGTCAGAACAAGTTTGATTCAAACCCAGATGCTTTCAATCAGGTTTTAATCTAAATAATTTTGTCCTGTCAGATTAAAATCATCTTCAAACAACCAGACCGAGCACAGTCAATAAAAAGTGATAATAGATTCACTGAATATTTGCTGCAGTTTCCCAGGAAGTCTGAGGAATCACAGAGTGACTTTTATTGTTGCTTTGGGACAGAATATCACGTTCATGTTCCAGAATCCTTCGTTTTGGTTTCTGCTTTTGTGTCTCTGTGGAAATTCCTCTACAAACAGCTGAAGTGTTTTCATGGTTTTTCTTAGTGTTGTTCCTTTTGCAAGAGGAAGTGAAAGCAGCTTCACGGAGAAGCCTGCGGTGTGAATGACATCAACAATACAAGGCAGTGACGACACCGGAGCAGAAAACAGTGTTGAATGCGAGGGGTTGTCAGGTTTTCTAAAGGCACTGGAAGTTAAAAACACGACTTCTGCAAAGTTTAATGCATCATATGAAAAGGTTTGTAAAAGCAGCATTTCTTAAATGCAGGTAAAATAAACCAGTAAAATGTGAAAATATCTAGTTGGAGCTAAATAAAAAAAGGTAGCTAAACAGATGGGTTTCCCTCCATGACGGAGGTGCAACAGCTGGATCGAATCAAAATCTTAAAGTTTGGATCGAAATTCTCAGAGAGCTTCTTAAGAGGAAACGTAACCCTGGCTCGTCTCTACGGCTGAAACGATTAATTGGATTTAAACAGCTCAAACAACAAAATGTCTTCCTTATAATTAATGATTCATTTGTTTCTCAGTGAATCAAATAACATCACATTTCTATTTCGATGCTCCTTTTCCATGCCTTTTTGGACCTGACAAATAAAAATCTATTAATATGATGTTTTAGGGCTGAAACAATGAATTGGATTAATTAATTTTTGAAATAATTGTCAACTAATTTACTAATCAATTAATTGTTAGCTATTATGCAGACTCAGGAAAAGGTGAACTGCTGGAAGAACAACATATTCAGAGCAGCAATTAAGACAAAATTGTACAAAAAATATATACATTTTGCATTTAAGATAAAAAAAACACCTTTGTCTATAAATCTGTTCTTCCCAAAATTCCTCAAGTTGCAGTTTTAGGGTTTAAATTCTGTTAAAAAACAGAATTTAAACCCTTTAAGCACTTTGGGATTCTTAGGAATGTAAAGTGCATTATAAATAAAATGTATTATTATTATTATTATTGTTAAAAAACTATCCTATTAAGCACCTTTTTCTACCCAACTTTTATTCAGTTAATACAAAAACTGATCACCAGATCCGCCCTACGCTGTATTTGTGAAGTCAAGCGAAAAGGTCCGAACTTCTGGGAATTTTTTTAGCTTTTAATAATCAAGCGTTAACTAAAGAAATGCTACGTAGTTGCATTTTAGAAAATGAAATGTTTATTTTCTTATTTAAAAAAGGAAGTGAATTATTTGTGTATTTACATCTATTAATGTATTTCCAATATTTTATTTTTAAAAAAGGACTAAATGAGAAATCAGCAGAATATGCTGATTATTTTTTAACTGATTAACCGATTAATCATCAAAATAATTGATAGATTAACCAATATGTAAAATAATTGTTAGTTGCAGGGCTAGCCGTCTCCACCTGACTGCAGAAAGGAAGCGTCTTCAGTTGAAGTAGGTGGAGTTAAGCAGGCGTACATGTTTCCTCTGTACCTAATTACAGGTGAGGCATCAACAATGACAGGCTGTAACTCACCTCCACTGTTACTTATTCAACCGGAAAATTACACACTTACATGGGAAAGTTGGAAATGATATGTCTGTGTTTATGTTTCCCTTTCAGTTAGATGTGAAATCTCAAACATTATATAGTGTACTTTTAAATTTACATTACATTTGATTTTATAATCAAATAAAGTATTGACAGATTTAAGTTTTTCTAGGTAAAAACTCACCAAGCGCTTCACCAAATAAAAGTTGAAACAAATATGGCTCATTAATAGAATATTTTCAGAGTTATTACAGGAAATAACTTTTTTGTTTGGGAGTTGACACATGCAGGAAAAGTTTTGCAATAATCCAGACAATGTCATGCGGTGTGGTAGTGAGGAGGTGAGGCAGACGCCAGGAGGCCCAGGTAGGATGAATGCAGATTATTTAATAACAAAAAACAAGGAAAACAGTCCAAAACCGTGGCAGCACTGCAGAGCGGAAACAAGGCTCAGCACAGGTAGCTCAGGGTAAACGAATGGACAGGTGCATCAGACAAAGCGACAGTAGACGAGGACCCGACAAAGAACAAAGGACACAGGTGGGACTAAATACACAAGGAGGCAATCAAGGGAACAAGACACACCTGGGAACAATCAAGGGGAGACAGGACAAACGGGAGACTAATAGACACAGAGAACTTGAAAATAGACACAGAAAACTCAAAATGAACACACAGAGAAACACGGAACATGACAGACAAGACAAAAGCAAAAATAACCGTCTGAAGGTCTCGTTTTCACACCAACGTTCTTACTATGGAATAATTCTTTAAAAAAACAACTTTATCATCTATCTCAGTTAGTTTGAAGAACTCAGAAGCTGAGTGTCATCTACAAAAAAAAGTTTTAGAATATGTTATAAAATGTAATAATCTGTGTTAATGTGAAATGAGAACTGGTCCCAAAATGATGCCCCATGCTGGGGTTGTAGCTAGCAATTATTTTAGAAATCAATTATTCCATCAATTTTTGTGGCAATTAATCGGATTAAAAAATGACGGTGCAGTGGGGCTTTTCACTGGTCCGTCACACAGAGGCTGAAGGAAAACTTCCCCTAAAAGGTTCCCTTAAATTATCAGCCAGACGGGTGAAACTGGATCGAAGAATATTATTTATTCACTTAAAACTCATTTCATGCATCGTTAGAAATACGTAAAAATGCAACAACAAAAAAACTTAGGGATGCAATGATAATATTACTGACCATTGTCTCTGCTTTAGTTAAACTCCCCACAATCCTTTGCTGCATCAAACAGCCAGACAAACACCACATGACCATCAAGATGGAAATCAATATAAGTTGTTATTATTGGCCCATTTTTACTTATTGATATGATATTGATATGCTAACATCAACTGACACCAATGCTGCATCACTGAAACAAATTCAATTTCTGTTTTTAAATTAGACAATAAACATTTTATTATATATATATATATATATAATATATACGTGTGGGTGTGTGGGTGGGTGTGTGTGTGTGTGTGTGTGTGTGTGTGTGTGTATACCGATAGTATTGATTATTGGTATTGGCCCAAATTTTCATATTTTTTGTTTATTGGTATTCTTGATGTATTTCTAATGTTGTATAAGTGGTTAAATGAAAATTTTAAAAGTCTGATCAATCATCTGAGTAATCAATTAATCATCTGAATAATCGATTCATTCATTCTGTGTGTTTGGGATCTTCGACACGTTTCATCCGTCTGGCTGATAATTTAAAGGAATGTTGAATCTTTGACGGGAAGTTTTCCTTCATCCCCTCTGTGTGACGTACCAGTGAAAAAGCCCTCAGCATGATGCTACCACCACCTTTTTCCAGGCTGGCAGAGGAGGAGAAGAAGCTGCAGCCGAAGCTGGCAGTGATGGAGCTGCTGGTTGCCATGGCGCTCAGCCTCATCACCACTACCACCAACAAACCGCCGCCGTGCCTCAGGCCTCCCTGCCCAACGCCAGCACCACCTACCTGCCAACCTGCTACTGGCAAAAGGTAGGAAGCAAACTTTACATTTTTCCTTTGATTCCTAAATTCCTGCAGCTGCAGAATCATAACAGTGGATTGAGACGGAGGAATTAAAGTTAACTTAAAATAAAATCTAATCTCGCTTTTATGATTCAGATTAGTCTATTTTTTGTGTTTTTAAATTATGCATCCCTTCCGGTTTGGTTACTTTGTACAAGTTATAAATCAGCCACATTTAATTTGGTAGAGGAAGAAAGTTTTATTTAAATCCCCTGAAAAAAAAAACCTGCAGCGCTGTGAGAAATATTTGGAAAAGAAGCGAGTTCAGGAGCAAAATGTTGTTAATAAAAGACGAGCGGAGGCTGTCGTTTCCACCCACATGTGGTCGAGCAGCCGGGATGTGATGAAACGCGGAGAACGCAGCAGGAGCAAAAGGAGGGGATTTCCAGATGATGCCGGAAACCGAGCCGCTCCTTTAACCCTTCGGATCATCCGGCGCAGGGTCAAAGGAGCAAAAAATGGGAGGAAAAACAACGACTGTAGAGGAGAAGTTCAAAGGCAAAACATTTAATTTGTTTCTTAACTTGATGCAGACGTAAACACAGTTTTACAGCCTGTAGTCGGTCCGACGCAGGCAGGAGCAGGGAAAGTACCCGGCTCAGAGGAGCGCTTGTATTTAGTGTTTTGTTGCCCTTGGCTCCTGCTTAGTGCAGGTCAGCACATTTCTCAGTGCTGAAATCAACCCTCTGTGGTGTGTGTGAGTCTCCAGTGAATCCCCAGGAAGTTATAAATGCTCTCTCTTTGGCTGTCTTTCCATCTCTCTGCGCTCTGAAGCGACCGACGGGCTTCTATTTAAATCCAGAACCGTCACATATCACAGAGTAACCAGAGAAATGCAGGTTTTTTGGGGGGTGAGAAAATGGAGGGACATTTGTGACTCCTGATTTTAACTATATCCTGTTTAGATGAGGAATCTCACCATCGTTTTTTTCTGCTTCAGTTTTTGAGCTTTACAGCTTTTTTCTGTAGCACTGGAGCAATTATTGCTGCAGCAAAAAGGTCCTTGGTTCAAATCCCGATAAATGGATGAATGTTTCTGCAACAGCTCTTTTAAAGAACAAATAAACCACAAATTAACTTAGTATTTTTGCAGATAAACTGTTTAAATTGGTCCCAAAGAGCTCTATTTTCAAGTTTTTGCGCAAATTTTGATATTTATTTAATTCTGCAAACATTTTGCCTAAAAGCATCTCAGTCTTGTCTTTGGGTTGAAGAGGTCTTGAATTTTCCTATTTTCCAATTTGCAGTTGAATTTTCCGATTTGTTGGCACAGTTTTATATCGCACAACCCTACGTTAAAAAATTTTTAGTTTAAAATGTATATATTTTTTATTATTAAATTAAAGAACGGATTAAATTTTTTGCATCTTTAAAACTGTTAAATAAAAATTTGCTGAATGTGCCAATTTTTATATCAGATTAATGGATTTATCTGACGATTAATTGATTACTAAAATGATCTTTAGTTGCAGCCTTAGTTCACTCACAGAGCATTTATGCCACCATTGTGCTTCCGTTCCAGTAAAGATGCTTTTTAATCAGAATCACTTTATTACAAGGCAAATTTATTTGCTGTAATGTAAATAGATGAATATAACAGATAAAAATACATTTAAACTAAATCTATTTCAAATAAATAAAGACATGACACTTAGCCTGACGGGATGTCACGTTAATCCTGGCAGCCCGCCAGGCTGATAAATCCTGGAGTTGAAATCATGACGGTTTTTCTTTTGCCTTTGCATTGTGTTAGCACGCCTTTATTCTCGAAAGCAATAAACTGCATAATCGTCAGCTTTCATAAAGCTGTTTGAACTCTAACAATCAGCTTTCAACCATTTTGACCAAATATTCTGTCGTCCTTCTGCTATCCTGCTGAGTCTTGCTGCATGCCATCACTCCATTCTTGTGACTCGTGTCTCTCTTGTCTCTCCGTTTCTCAAGTCATCTCTCCTAACCTTTGACTAACACGAAGCAGCTGGATGCGGAGTGACTCCAGAGGGGTTTTTATGCAGAAACAATGCGGTGGTTTAAACACAGCATATGCAACATATTACAACATTACTAGGCCAGTTGAAACCTGCATAATCGGCCCATTATATTCGCGCTTTATAGGGCAATAAAAACAAAGCCTGTGTGGGAATTAACAGCTGACTTTTAGAGGAAGGAGGAGCTACTGTACCAGAAATCTGGATTTTTATAGCTTCAAGCCACGTATTTTTGTTAAATTTATTCCTGGAGTTTCTTTTAATTCAGCTTCCAATGTTTGTTCCCCATTTTACCTCGAAGCTCTGCTTCCTTCCAGGCTGCTGGCAGGCGGGCTCAGCAACATGCGGATGTGGCGGTAGCACTCGTAATTGTTTTCAGATCTACGGCCTGGATGATTTCTGCTAACAGCACGTACCGTATCTGGGGTTTTCATTTCTGATGACTCAGCATTTTAAGTAGGGAATTTCTGACGCACTTTGGATGGAAAGAAAAAAAAAACATATATATCAGCTAGCTAGTTTACAACATTTCCAGTTCAGATTAGGTTTATTGGTGTCTGAACTCAACAATAGTCCTGGATTCGGGTCTGGGAGTGTTTCATAACCAGTGAGGTATTGTTTATATTGGAAACAGCTCGTGGGGCAAGTTTGCCACATGTTAACGATCAACTTTCAGCAAATGTGTATCAACCTCAAAAGCAAAAAACTGGGTGGAAAGAAATCTGCTGCAATCACTGGAGCTATTTCCCTCTTGACGTATTTATCTCAGTTTTCCATTTAGAAACCGTTAATACACATTTTACATTTTTCCACTTCAAGTTTGTCAAGTTTCTTTTTTTACATCTTGAATACATTTCAGATCTTGTTTCTATTCTGCTGAGATGGAGTCGCTGCTGTATATTTAGCAGCTGAATGTTTTTTGGCTTTGTGAAATGCCTCAGATAACTAAAAGTTATCATTATAAGAAATTATAAATCTGTTTTCAGATCAAGTAAAAAGAAAAATATGGAATTTTGAACTAAAAATGTCCTGTTTCTATTTTGTTGCAACCTTTTCATATCTTTTAGGACCTGACTGAATAAAAAATACTAATATAATGTTTTAGGGATGAATCAATTAATCAGACTAAAAGATTATTGCAATAATCATCAAATAATCTAGTAAACGATCAATTGTTAACTGGAGTAGACTCAAAGATTCTGACAGTCAGATCAGTAAGTAAGTCAAAATTTTACAACAAATCTAAATATTTTGCATTTAAAATCTTTTTTTTTTTCAAGTTGCAGTTTAATTATTGATTTGTTTTTGTTTTAAATACCATAAATGCTGCCAAACTTAAGGAATGACCTTCCCTGTTTCATCCACAGTTTTCTCTCCTTCGCTCTGTTTTTGATTTTTAAGCATTTATGAGTCACAGTGAAAAAAACCTTAAACTGCTGCTGTTCCAGTGACTCAGCAGGTTGTTGCTAGGTAACCAACGAATGTGAGTTGCTAGGCAACCAAAGAGTGAATCAGTTAGTTCAAGCCATCAATGTTGCAGTGAGAGGTTGAGCAGCTAAAACCTTTCCTCTGCCTACATCTCCCAGAATGCTGTGCAGTTCAGTGAACAATCTCTTTCTCAAACATTTTGTCATGTTTCAGGTTCATCAGATCCATTAAAACTCCTGATGACGCTTCAGTTTGCTGACATTTGTTCTTGAATCTAGTAAAACACAGTAAACCTTGATATTTCATGTGTTCTCCTGACCTCTGACCCCCAGAACCAGAGCAGAGAGGCGTCGACGGGGTCAGGCCCGTCCTCCGGCGCAGCGTCGGGAAACGAAGAGCAGGCGGTCCACCAGGAGCTGCCGGCTCCCCGCCCAGAGCGCCGCTCTCCTCCGCCGCCCCTGCAGGTCCAGGATGCAACCAGGAGCCGCCAGGATAAAACAGCGAAAGGTGAGGAGCTGCCAGCGACAACCTAAAAACACATCTGAGCAAGATGCAGCATGCTGCTGCGTCTGAACACACGCAGAAAGAATGCAGCCCTCAGGGCTGGGCGGGAAAACTGCAGTGAGGTTCTGACACAAAAATATAACAGCAACAGCATCAGCTAGAGCTGGACAATACGACTTCAAAATTAAAATAGATTTTTTAGTTTTTAAGAAAGAAACTATTTTTGAAAAAGTGGCTTTTATTTCCCTACGCCTCAATTAATCAATAAATCAATTTATAATTTAAGACGAGCTCAATAATTTCCATTTGCATGGTTTCTCTTTTCTCTCTTTCTAAAGTTAACATGAAAAAACCCAGACAGTTATCAACGTCTGACGCTAGCAGATCAGTTTGTGTGATTCTTTCTTCTAAATAAAACCAGGCGATTAAACGATCGTTTCAAAATCCTTCTGCTAATAATAATTTGATGCTGATGTGTTAAAAGATGAAGTATTTCCTGGTTTTAAAACCGATACCAACATATAGCTTCACTAGATGCCCAACATTCCTTGTTTTAATTATTTTTATGTTGGAGATGAAATTATTACACCATTATACTAATTGTCTGACTTTGTTCTCGTATGACTTAGAATTTATTCTGGTAATTTTATAACTTTATTTGCGTATTATTTTGACTTTACTTTGATAATATTACAACTTTTTCTCTTATTTTTACAACTTTATTCTGCAAATGTTATAAAATTGTTTGTGTTTTTTTAGTACTTTTTTGTAATACAACTTTTTCTTATATTATTTAGACTTTATTCTGGAAATTTTATAACTTTTTTCTAAAATTACTTTAACTTTATATGATCAACTTCATATGACTTTTTTCTTTTGTAGCAACTATTCTGGCAATATTACAACTTTTTCTTGTATTATTACAACTAATACTGGCAAAAATATGACTTTATTATTCTTTTATTATTATTACTTTATTGATATAACGTTTGTGCTTGTTTTAGGTTCCAGACATGCTGGATTTTGTTGTTCACCTCATGTTTTTCAGTCAGGTGAAGCTTTCTAAAGCCAAACTGATCAACAGGGACGTCTTCCATTATCAGTTATTAGAAATCAGTGAGCCGCTGAGCAGCTCATGTGTCAGAGTTTACGCCAGTGCGTCCGATCTGTAACACAACGCTCAGCTATGTCACCTCTGCTAACACTGCAGAGCTGTCACCGACATAAAACCTTCAGCGTGCAAACAGGAGAGCAACCTGTTTAGATCTGGGTTGCTTTTTGTGTTTAGCTGCATTGTTTCATTTTTCTGTCGCTCTATAAAACTGTTGCTGTAAACTAATAAAATCAGTAGGTAATAAACAGTTTGTTGATGTAAAACGGCCCGAAGCATTTAGAAAAACTTCTTTATCCCCGTCTCAGCAGCTTGTTCCTTCACGCCCAACGGTCTGTCAAAGATCTGTTCGTAACAAAAGTCACACCCACATTTGTACTCGCAATAACTTTCCATTGAGTTTAGTTTTAATTTGTTTGACTTTTTGTCTAATTCCTTTAGTTCTAATTCGTTTTCATAGTGTGTTTGCTGGTTTTTAGTAGGTACGTATTGCTCAGTTCTTATTAATTGTCCCAGAAGTTATTTCGATAAACAATAATATTGTTGTTTTGAAACTATTTTCAAGTAATGGCATAATAATGCAAGAACAGATTCTCAAAGGTCAATAAACTTTCAATTATAATGGAACTGGAAGATATTTTAAATATGCAGAATAAAAAAACAAAACAACAAATAATATGAATCATTAAGTCTCTGTAAACAGAATCGCATCAGTCTGACAGCTTTTGTCATCCAGTTTTTTACATTTTTGGTTTGATTACTGCTGAGAGGTGTTATTCTTTCAGGAAATTGCCTTTTTTAGAGCCTGTATACTTTAAACTAACCTATAATCGATTAGTCACGGTTAATTTGATTAATTGTTTCTGTTATTAATATGAGGATACTTGTATTGTGAATTGTCAATTTGACAGAAAAGGGTCTTTTTTGTAAATGTTTTTGTCAAAAAATAACTAATTTTGTTAGTCATGACTTATTAGTGAAAGTTGACGATTCTATAATCAATTAATTTGATTAATCGTTTCAGTCATTAACATGAGGATGCTTGTATTGTGTACAATTGTCAATTTGACAGTAAAGGGGTTATTTTATCAAAATTTGGTTAGTTATGATTGATTTGTAAGTAGAATAAAAACAAGTATTTAAAAATAAAAATAAAAAAGCTGGTAGGAAAACCTACCAGGGAAGATTTGAAAATAGTTTCAAAATGCTCAGAATTACATATAAAAACATGGAATTTTTACCCTTGCATTTGATTTTGTTTCTCTGTATTTTAGCATGTCAGTTATGTTGACTTTATCGCCACCTACTGGTGTGGGATGTGTTTTCAGCTTTTTTTTTGTGGAACAGCTCTTATACTGACTGACTGTGTTTTTACGGGTCTGTGAACTGATGTGTGCGTCTTGCAGCTGTGATTGAGCGGGCGGTGCTCAGAAGAGCGATCCACAAGCCAGAGAGCGGCAGCGAATATGTGTTTGAGGTAGATCAACTCCAATAAGGTCGTTTTTTTATTGTTGTTTGCTGCTCTTCTTCATTGCTCTCCTCCTTTCCTCTGCCTCTCCAGGTGGGCTGGTCCGACGGTTTTACATCATCTGTTGTCAGAACTCAACAGGAAGTGGCAGAGCTGATATCCCAGGTAATAATCTGCTGGGATTCGGTGATTTCTAATAACTAGCTTATATACATATTGAATCCTGTTAAAGTAACTAACAGGGATAAACAAGGACGTGACGTCTTGTATTAATAGAATATTTTCCTCTGCTTTAGGTAAAATGATTGTTGTCACTGTTCAGGTTTTTGTGTAAAAATCTGGATATCATCAGCATAGAGTGATAGTGTGCAGTAAACTGTGTGTAGTTTTGATTTAATCATGCTGAATGTTGCTCTGTTAGCTCTCTCAGGTGTTTCCTGACGATGGCCTGGAGAAGTTCCTCCCTCAGTCCGTAGAGGTCGACACCAGGTCAGTGCAGAAACCTCATCTCTCTAAAGTTTCAGTCTTTTGACCAAACATTAAATTGTTTTCACTCCAACTTTCACTAAACCGGCATTCTGCATCCATTAAGTCTAGATTGAAAATCCACCTGTTTAAAGTTGCTTTTGATTTATAATCAAAGATCATTGATCAACATTTTTATATGTAATGACGGCACTTGGCAAAATGTAATGTTTCAGTTGTTGATTTTTGTGTTTTTATGATGTAAATCAAACTTGATTGATTGATTGATTGATTGATTGATTGATTGATTGATTGATTGATTGATTGATTGATTGATTGATTGATTGATTGACAGTGAGACAAAAAAAACTACCTTCTCTATATGTGTTGCTTTTTGGGTGGCTGTGTTGCTCCACCCAGGTGTCTGGCTGCACTGCCCAGCCTCGTCCTGCAGCATCACTCCGTCCAGCTGTTCTTCACCTCCAGCCGACCTCTGACCCCCAGCTGCCCCGCGTCTCCTCCCTCCACCAGGTTACCTCCCGCTTTCCCCACCTGCTCAACCTCCAGTAAGTCCTGCCGTTCTTCCACCTGAATTGTTTTATTTACTTTGACCAGGATCGCAGGTAAAAGAACAAGCAGTTATTATAGAAAGAAAATAAAAGAGAACAGTAGTGAAATATATTCACACATTCAATAAAGAAAAAGTAAAAAGTAGCTATCCAAGAAATTACTGAAGTATTAAGTCTACTCAATAACATACTTGAGTAGACTTTGGTAAAAAGTCTGCTCACCAACGTTTCTAAATTTAGAGAACTTGTTTTTTTTTTTTAGGCATCAAGTTTGCATAATTTTTTTTAGTGAACTCCACGCAGTTTGTTTTGCAGTGCAGGAAGTCTGTGTGGTTTGTTTGGGATGAGAAAAGGAAGAGCCGGTCGTAGAGACGAGGTGAGGCGGCGCTCTGAGCTGTTTGAGGTGTTGGCCGGAGCCGACCGGGTCTATTTTGATCCGGTGTGGGAATTCACTGCGGCATGCTGGGAAGCCCAGACTGGGATGACCTCATACTGGTGTGTGTGTTGCTCAAATATACTACATGCAGAGGACCTCTTTCACCAACAGTGGGAAAAGTTTTTTCAGCTCTATTGTACTGTACTAGTTATGAATATATGGCAGTAATGGTTAAGCATAAATGCAGTTACTCAGATTTGGTTTTGGGTCTGCAACCTGTGGCTCTTTGGACTTTCCACTATGGCTCTCTATAACCAACTATTGTCTTTAAATATATCTGTAAATATTGATTTTAGCAGTTTTTTATTTAAAAAGTGCGCTAAATGTAATTCATTAAAAAAAAAAAAAAAAAGAGTATGAGTGGTTTTCAGTTGTTCTTCAATTGTTCTGTTATTTTCCATTTGTTGTTGCTCACTGCACCAAATTAATAAAACCTGCATCTCCAGGTTTTATTTTGTTGACAGATTTGTTCTACCGCTGCAGCGCAGCTTTGGATGACAAGTAAAAGAATCGTCTTTTTCCCCTCCGGCGTTGTGCTCAGGCGCAAAATGTCTGGATGTAAACAATAACATGCAAGCGGCCCGTGGATTTCAGGCTGCGAAGCTCCTCCATGTTGCACTCAAGTTCATTAAGTAGTTATTAACTATGTCATAGTATAAGATCCGAGGCAGCTTGTCTGATTTATATTCCTTCTCCATGTCATTCGAGTTGATCCCGAAAGCATTCATTTTGTTCATATATTTTTTTCTAAGCGAAAAATAAATTTTATTTGTTGATCTCAAAGCTTTTTGTTGGGTTCTGCTATGCGCTAATCTATTAAGATGGCGCAGAATGAATGAAAGTCCTTATGAAGATAGAAAGACGTAATAGGTGTGTGTAGGTGTGTGTGTGTGTGTAGGTGTGTGTGTGTGTCTGTGTGTGTGTGTGTGTGTGTGTGTGATGTTTAAGTGTGACTTCATCTCAGGGTGTATTTATATCTGCCGGTCATCATGTCTCTCAGTGTTTATGCCTCTGAATTGTTCCAGCTCTCAGCTGCAGCATTGTGAGCAACGTCAGGGGGAAGTTCTTCCACCAACACACTTTTACTCAAAGTCTGGGACAGTTTTTCCAGTACACACTAGACTGGGAGAACAGTCCCTTTAACCTGATCGCTTGCTTATCATTAGCTGTGTTTCCATTAACTTTAAAATAGCACAAATTGAAATGACACTTAATGGAAAGACGCCAATTTCTTAAAAATGTTTTTTGATAAACAGTTTTGGTGCTACGATGAAATGGATTTTCAGCCGTATCGAAATACATTTTTTCATATGACACGAGCCACGTGATACACAACTGGATGTTACTACTGACAGAAACTCCAAAAGAGACAACAGGAAGTGGTAGCAGGATGATGGATTGGTTTTGCTTTTCTTTTTCGGACAGTGTGCAGCTGGCTTCCCCAGAGCTCTTACAGCATCATAACTCATAAAAAGTTGTGTGTCATTCTAAAGTGTTGACTCCATAGCGCTCCATGTAAAATGCCTGAGTACAATTTTCCTAAAACGCTTCATACATAGCTACGTATGAGTAATCTAACGCGTTGCTATTTCAAATTCCAGTAGTCAGACTGTATATTATCAAAATGTATATTTTTTTCTGCACATTTTTGGCTTAATTACAACTCTAAGTTACTTATCAAAATCACTTTGCTTTACTGTGCATTACTATCCCTCTACGCGTCTTGTCGAGTGATCGACGTCTTTATGCGACAGTATCAGCAGTGACAGAAATGGAAACAATGGAGAGAGATGCGCATTTTGTTGGTGGAAAAACAGGAACTATTTTGAGTTTCAGTCGCCAAGTCTGATTATTATAAGCGGCTTTGGGCTTTTTTTTTTTTTTAAGTCACTTGCAAATTTAATGAGTCGCTGGTTGCGCCTTTTTGGGCTCGTTTTTGAACGTGAAGTTGCTCATTTGGGCCTGGAAATAAGCAGAGACTCATAATAAATCCCAGAATTTGTCAGTCATTAAGGTAGTTTCTCTCCCTGTCCATCATTTCCCGGATCATCCGTCCCGCTGTGTCTTTGTTAATGTCAAGTTAATATAGCCTATTACCTGTGAATGACGTCGAGCTATCCAGAAAATTGGAAACATTGAGGCTAATCTCATCAGCGCAATAAACGTGAAAACAGCCACGAATGAACGAGTCCATAAAGTTGTGCAACTAAACGCCATTATAATTATTAATATTAAGATAAGTGTCACAATTCTGCGCAGCCAGCTGAGTTGTGGAGCCGCAGGAGGAGCGCTGTGCGCTGCGCTCTGACACCAAACACAGGGCCGTAACGCACAACCTGGAGGCTGAGGGGAGGGAGGAGAGCTAAAAATCCTTCTTGGAGTTTTCCAGACAACAGTGAACCACACAAAAACACACACAAATTGCTAAAGATTTTTTTTGTACTGTTGTAAACATTAAAAAATCTCCTCTTCAGTTCAACCATATAAGTGGAAATACGTTGTTGATGTTACTATCATAAAATAGTTTGTAATTACATATTGGCAAAGATCAATGTCATTTTCACAGTGTTGCTGTTAGCAGCTGCTGAACGTAACTAAAAAAGTTATTTTTAATGTAACTTAGTTACTTTCCAAATCAAGTAGTCAGTAATCTAAGTTACTTTTGCAAGGAGTAATCAGTAATCTGATTAAAGTTACTTTTTCAAAGTACCGGTAACTATGCCATCACTGCTCCTTAAGTATAATTATGAATATATCTCATGTAACTGTTTAAATGCGCCATAATGTTTAATGACTTATCACGTGAACAAGCTTATTCACATAAGTTTGTTTCAATTACAAAACTGATTTCTGCAGTAGTTTAGTGTTAATGCTCCCCTAGATTTAGTTTCTTTGGGAATAACCTGTGCAGCTGGAATCAAACCAAGTGTCTTGTTTGGTCCGTTTGTATGATTCTGTGCTAAATCCAAGCAGTAAAATATTCTCGTTCTCACCTTAAAATGGTCTTGATTGGAGATCAGAGGGTGTTTTTCTACAACCTTGAGTTTCGTAAAGCTTTGACCGGCTGAAACCAACTGCAGTTTCTCTGTAGGTACATCCTAATAAATGAAAATATAATTAAAAAGGTCATTTAATTCAGCCATACACGGTAAAATGGAAGAATCTTCTTTGGTTTGATGAGAATAAAAAGAAGCTATTATTTTTGTAGAAACAAGGTTAGGGTTAATGATTGATTTGTAAAAGCAGTAAAGAGGGTAAATCATCCAAGGGCCGTAATAATTTTACAGGCTCTATAGATGGATAAATTCACATAATTGATCGGCTTTGTTCAGGTGATAACATATGTCCTCAATATAATAACTCTTTTTAAAATCTTGTGCATGTTTCTGAGGTTTTCAGTGTTTCTAGGTGATGAAAGTCTTTGTTTCTGTTTCAGACACCGGCTGCATGGTGCAGTACAGAGGAGCTAACAGGTAAACATTCTTGCACACCCCAAACGTTTCTGGGTGATAAACCACCAGTGAATATCATCGTCAACCGACAGTTGCTATTACTAGCATCAGTAACATAAATGGAATAAATAAAAACAGAAATCAAATCAGCCAGTAAAACCCAACAGTAATCCTTCCATTTTCCAGCATTAAAATGATGGAGTGATTTCTTTTATATAAAAGTTACATACCTCAACTTTCAAGGCATAAACTTCCAATATTAAGAGTAAGCTAGTCGCTGATGTAGAAGGTTGATCTGGGATGGAAAATGTGTTTTATGGGATGATGATTCTGATTCTTCGTTTTATTTTAAAGGGGAAGTGTTATGTAAAATATACTTTAAAAGCTTTACATCATTATTCAATCATCAAAAATAAATCTGGAGTTTTGCTTTGATTCTTTCATAAATGTTTGAGAAATCCTGTTATCTCCATGGCAACCATCCAGCTGTGCAAAACGCCTGGGTGGACCTAGCTCCGCCTTTGAGGTTCAGCTCCTCCCCCACTGAGTTCCTTCAGACTAGCCAGCAGCAATTAGCAAACACCTGTTGAAACTGCACATCTGCTGAGATCATTATAGGAGCTACTTCTCATTGTAGGTAAAAACTTTGTTAAAGGGTTAATAGAGGAGCCATGTTGGCGGAGCAGGAGTTTCTTAAAGAGACAGACACCCAATTTCAAGCCCTTACATCAGGAAGTTAAATTTCTTCTAAGTCATATTTGACATATATATCATGTTTATAAAAACTGAAAGTAACATAGTTACTTGATTATGCTATAAAATGGCACGATGTGCCTGGAAAACACGATGCTGCCCCTTTAAGTCTCCTGTATCAGATGAACCTGGGTCACTTCCTGTTCCATTTTCAGGGCGTTGTACCGGGTGGCCAGTGTCCAGCCCGTGGTCAGCACCCACAGCTCGGTTCTGACCCGCTCCCCGCCTCACCTGTCCTCCCTCCTGTCTCCCCCCACGCCGCTGCCTCCCTCCATGCACCACCTCCACCCTCCGCCCAGCTCGCAGTCGCTGCACCTGTCCCACTCCCAGCAGGCGTCCCACTCCCCCTCCCTGCCCCGCTCCCAGTCCCATCCGGCCCAGTTAACGCAGAATCAACCTAACACATCGGAGCAGAACGGCATCCTGGACTGGCTGCGTAAACTCCGGCTCCATAAGTACTACCCAGTCTTCAAACAGCTCACCATGGAGGAGGTCTGTTTACATTCTGTTTTTATTGCATTAATTAGTGAGGGAAATATTCTAACCTCTTCTGAGACCTGTGTTTGTGGACAGTTTTTAGCGCTGACGGAGGAAGACCTCAACAAGTACGACTTGACCCAGGGAGCGAAGAAGAAACTCAAGACTCAGCTGGAGCTTCAAAAGTCAGCAGAGTAAGCTGCAGGAGATTCAGTTTGTCTGATGCGTTTGGCTGCAAAAGAGTCTCAGGAAATCAGGAAACAGCTCAGAAAAGCTTCTGCTTCAGGGCTGTAATCCACCTTAATAAAACGGTTACTCAGGGTTAAAACAATTAATCTGAGTAATCGTGATTAACGATTAACCGATTAATCGTTAGTTGGACTATACAGACTCAAAAAAGGCCATTTGGTAAAAAAACGTACTTTAGGCAGTAATTAAGCTTAAACTGTACAAAAAATATATACATTGCATTTAAGATTCTTTATATGTAAATCTGTTCCACCCAGAACTCAAATGGTAGTTTTAGCCAATTAATAGTTGCATAGCAAATGGTGATTAGTAGTTTTTTATACAGTAATTTTAACTGGGTGAATCTAAAACTGACATTTAAGGAATTCTGGGTAAAAAATATTTACAAACAAAAGATTTTTTATCCTAAAATGTATATATTTTCTGCACATTTTTGGCTTAATTACAACTCTGAGTATGTTTTTCTTTCAGCAAATTGAGTCTGTATTCGCCAGTTTACAATTAATTGATCATTAAATCAGTTGACAATTTTTTAAATAATCACAATTAATCCTATTAATTGATTTAGCCCTAGTTTCCACCCAAAATACAAGGAAAAATTGATCCTTGAGGAAGAAATATTCCTGGTACTCTTAATGTCTGTTGTAGAAATTATTTAATTAAAATACTGGAAAGCTGCCTTTTTAAAATTGTATCTGTATTTAAAAACATTGATTGATCTTTATCATTCTTAGTCAAGTTTCCTAATTTCTGCGGTGAAGTTCAGATACGATTCAGGGTTCAAATTATTGCTTTATCATCAGGAAATGTTTAAACTAATCTGCTGTAGTATCAGTCTGCTTTACTCTGAGATACGTTTGTTTTTTTTTCCTGAACTCTATTATCGGGTAACAAGCTTGCTGATCGGCCGCCGATATAAAAGGTGTAAAAGCTGAACTTAGAGTCCATAAATGGTGAATGGTTAACCGGCTGCTGCGGATCGGAGAGATAAGATGTACTGAACGGGTTGAAATGTGTGTGGAAACTGAAAAAAAAAAACTGAACCTGCAGGAAAACCCTTTTGTGAGTCCAAACCTGTGCATCATTTCCTTCATCTGTCAGCGTCAGCAACTTTCCAGCCAGGTGGGGATGTGTGTGTTTGTGCTCAAACAGGAAGCAGAAAATAGAAATGGCCTCCAGCAGTTTTTCCACATGTTTTTAAATTAGTGGACAGTGTCTCCCCCTGGTGGATAAAAGTCGTCTTTTCTGGTGCAGCAGGGAGATGAAGACTGAGAAGCGACCCTGCAGCGGCATCGCCAGGGTGACACCGTCCAGTCACATGGGAGTCTCAGTGCACCCCACCTCCACTGCAGGTAGGGGGCGATAAGAGGCGGCACACCCAAAAACAGATTGTTTCTTTGTATAAATATAGACAGAAAGAATACTACATTTAAGGATATCTTAACACCGGTTCGATTGGGAGCCAAAGTTGCAATGTTTCTTACATTTTCAGCCTCTCTATCAAACTGCAGTGTCAAACTGCTAAGTTCGTTCGTGTAGAAAGTCTGGTTCGTTTGGGGAGGTGTGAATGTGTAACTGAACTCTGGTCCGCCTACAAACCGACAAATTCTGGTGCGTTTTGAATGCATTTGAACGCCAAGCGGACCGGAGATTTTTCTACAAGCAGGAAGCGAACTATAGCGCAGAGCATTCTGGGTAAATACAACTGAAACAAACGTGTGAGTCTAGTGCCAGCTGGAGAAATGGAACTTGATTTTTTATCAAAAAACAAAGGAGAAATCCTCCAACCACTAAAATCTGACGTCTCTCCATTTTTGTTTGCGTTTTGTGAGGAAGGAGGTTTCGCTCAGTGTCTTCTTCAGAGGTTTTCATGTCGTTTCCTTCGGAGGTTCTTGGTGCAGCGCCACCAAAGGCAAGGAGGGGAACAGGTGGCTCCAAGGGTTTGATTCATTTGACAGAGAACCACAGCAGCTGAAAATGTAACCAATTCTTGAGCCATCAAGAAACAGCACTCAGGAGGTTAAAACATGTATAAATGTCTAAAAGTGGAAACTAGAATTGGCCTAGAAAACTGAAGTCAGTGCTTTTCGTATAGTTGCAATATTAAAAGAGAAAAGGTTTACATGCATTGGATTTATTTTTGATTAAACATTTACATTTATTCCTAATGGATTAGCTGATATGTTTATGTTAAATATTAAAGTGTGAAAGTTAAAAGGTTTCTGCAGAAAAAACTTTTTTTAACTGTTGTGCAGGAGAGCTGCGAGTGGAGGTGGACGGAGTGCCACATCTTCCTCCTCCTCCTCCTCCTCATCTGATGTCCACAGACAGCAGCTCCTCCTGGATGTCGCTCTGCTGCGACTCCGCCTTCGACAGGAGCAGAGACGCCGTGGGCCGTAAGTAGAGCCAGGCAATGAGTCACTTTTATTCATTAATTAGTTCTTTTGGTCTCAGAAGGTTTCATTTTTTTTTAAAACTCAGGATTTATTTTTTTTTTTTCACCTGTAAACGCTTTGTGTTTCCGTAGTGCGTCCAGGGCGGCCATCTTGTTTGACAAGTGAATTTACAGCTTTTACTTGTTTGAACTTTTAATTCAGGTCAAGTCTACAGCAGAATATTAGGGCCAGGCTGTGATTATTTTTTCTTAAATTATGAGAATAAAGTCATAATATTACTAAAATAAAGTCACAGTAATATGACAATGAAGTCGGCATAATACTAGGATAATGTCAGAATATTAGCATTTTATGCTAACTCCTGCATGAAACAAACAAAAACTTAAATAGAGGAATATTAAGATCCTACTTTAGTATCAGTTTTACTCTATTTGGATTTAAAGTGACAGATGCTCTAAAACAGCTAAAATTGAATTATCTATGGATGATTTTGTGCAAAAGAAAAATCTAATGAACATGTTTAGTCACTTTTAAGCTGCATCTCGACAATATGATTTGATTTGGATCAGATTTCCTTCATTCAGTCGTGTTGGGATGACAGACAGACAGTCAGACATTGTTTCTCAATAAAAACACATATTTCACATTCCAGATGTAAACGAACCAACAGAACATGACATTCCTACTTTATTTAACAATCTAATTTATTGATTGATCAATAAATTATTTTTGAAGTTGAATTTCTGAATTTGTTGCGTTTCCATCAGGGTTTCTCATGCTGCGGTTCTGTGTTTCAGGTCCGAACGCCGCCGGCGGTACGGAGAAGGAGCGCTTCCTGTTGAGCTCTGCTGGTCCGGCCCGTCCCACGGCTCAGGTTCTTCCGGTTCAGACCGACCCGGCGCCCCCTCACCCCCCGTCCTGCTCCTCCCACCACCCCCTCAGCGTCCTGCAGACAGCCTTCCTGCCGCAGCCCAGCTTCCCGACACGCGTCTTGTCCTCCCCCAGGAAGCCACGCCCCTCACCGCTGGGCGCAGACGACCGGGCGAAGCCGCTTGGCATCGTGGCTGCGGGCGCCGGGTTCAGCCTTGGGCCTGGGGTCGGCGTGGCGGCACGGCTGGAGAGCCAGTTCTCTGGGCTTGGCGTGGCGGACGGCGGCCCTCAGGAGGGCGCGGCGTGCCGCACGCGGCCCGGCGGCGCTGTGGGTCTGATGGTGGAAACAAGCTCCGCTCTCACTTCCACCTCCAACAGCCTGCACCACGTCTCCCAGCCCCCGCTCCTCTTCCACCTGTCCTCCTCCCCGGCCGGGTACCACATCTACCCCCCCGCCGCGTCCGCCAATGCCGCTGGGAACCAGTACTACCGGTCTACCTCTAGCCCTGCCCTGCCCACATCCTCCCCGCCCTCCTCTGATCACAACACCTCTGTGTGTGTCTGCAGCTCCTGCGGTTGCCGCGGTAACTGCAGCCCGTACGCGGCGTTGCCTGGATACGCCACCGCCGGCTACCTGCAGCCATCTTTGTTCACCCTGGGGCCGCTGCTCCACCTCAGCCCGCTCATCGCCTCGTCCAGCGCCGCCGCCCCGCCCTTCTCCTACCCCATGATGGTCCCGCCTCCGCTCTACCGCCAGAGCCCCACGTCACATGACCAGCAGCAGGGCTTCGGGTTCTACCAGCCGCACGGCATTGTGGGAAACGGAGGCCAGAAGCATGCGGCAGGAAACATGTCGTGCTACAACTGCGGCGGCGGCGGACATCGAGCTGAGGACTGCAAGCAGCCGGCGATGGACTCAGTTCAGCAAGGTGAGAGAGAGAAACAGGAAGTTAAAAAATAAAAACACCAGAATAAAATCAAAATAATACCAGAATAATGTCAAAATATTACAATACTAAAGTTGAAATAATATGAGAATAAAGTTAATTTGGTTTTTAAACATGGCAGATTTGACTTTTAGCCTTTTTTTTCCTCCAATATTAGAAATGCATTAATAGATACAAATAATCCAACTCCTTACTTCAGATAAGAAAACAAGAATTGCAATAAAAGCATTTATTTATTCAATCATTTGTTGCAAGTTAAGTAAATATGTTCTGTTTGACTTAATATCATGTATGGTTGATATATTGATTAGTTTTTGGTGTAACTAATTGATAATTGGATCTAAACTGGACATTTTAAATTCTAACTTGTGTTTTTTTGCTGCGTTTCTCAGGAATGTTTCGGCTGAAGTTCACTCCTCACTCTCAGAGTAAAGACTCGGGAGAATAAACCACGGAGAGGCGGTGACCTTTGAACTGCTGGAAACATTTTCACCTGCAGGAACAAATCAGCGAAACGCTGATGGAGAAACGGTTCAACTTTCCAACAAACTGGAGCTTCAGACTCAGAGCTTCGTGCTTCCTCACCACGGAGGCAGCTGCTCAGCCAAACCATGGAGTGTTTAGAGTTCAGACCAAACTTTGGGTTTTCACTTCTCAGACTCTGTCATTTCAGTATTATCCTTCATTTTAACGCTCGCCGTTATGCTGCAGTCAGGTTTCAATCGGCTGAATTCCACATAAACAATCATTATATTCAAAAGGAGATTTAAAAACAGGGTGAAACTTTTCTCTCTCTTTTTTCAGTGTCGACCCAAACCGACGAGGCGTTCAGGTGACGGCCGCCTCAGAACTACCAATCATTTTTTAAGCAGCAGCTGAGTGAACGTCGCTGCAGCGTTGTCGTTGTTTATGTCGCCTCTGCAGCATTTCTACCTCAGATCTGAGCTGAAGGCAGAATCATGTGAAGTTTACATCGAAATGTTTCAAAACTCCGCCCTCCTTCAGATTAAACCTAATTAGTGTTAATTAATTATGCAGCAAATGTTTTAGGATCACTATCATTTTAAATGTATTAAAAAATACAAAAATATATGCTGCACAAAAGCAGTGCAGTTGATTGACATTTGATTATCTCTAATTAGTACATTTAAAACATTAGTGGCACAAACAAAAAAACTGCAGCACAAATATAGAACAATTAATTTAGATAAAAATTTGTTAGATTTTGTTAATTTTTTTTTAAACATTTTTTTTCTCTGAAGAGTTTTTGCGGCACTAGTGGCTCGTATTTTTTGACAGTGGGCTGACAGGAAGGGGGGGAGGGAGAGGGGGAGGACATGCGGCAAGGGTCGCCGGGAGTCGAACCCGCGACGTCCGCGTCGAGGACTAGGGCCTCCAAATGTGGGGTGTGCTAAACCCCTGCGCCACCACAGCACGCCCCAGATTTTGTTCATTTTGATTGGATAAACAAACTTTTTTGCTGCACAAAACAAGTGCTGTTGACTGACACCATATTTGTTAGACTTTGTAAATATGTGTGTTGTAGTTGACCTCTGATGACCTCTCCAGGCATTTATTCAGATCTTTAAAGTGATAGCAGCACAAAAAATTTTTGCAGCGCAAATGTTTGACACCAATTTGGTTTAATTTGAAGGAGGTTTGTGGGGCCAACTTCACTCAGGTCCGACTTTCTCCATGTTTGGTTCGATTTTCCTGATTTTTCGTTGCTCCTGCAGACTAGCGGCTGCCCTGTCTGGTAGCACGGCGACGTGTTCAGGAAGTATCGGTGTGTGTGTTGGGGTCTGAGGTGTGTGATTCTGGGCTGGACCCAGATCAGCTCTGCTCCCCTGGAGGGAGGGCATAAAGCAAGAAGGGGATTTAATTTAAAATACTAAACGTCCCATTAAGTTCTGCTGAAAATAAATAAAAAAGGTTCGTTTGTGTTTTGAGGCTCAGATGATTGTATAAAAATGTTCTGGGTTGTATTATTTTGGGGGATCTCTAGTTCAACTTTTAGATTTTACTCCTGTTTTTTTGTTTTTTTCCAGCGGCGTCTGATGTTACTTTTTAAAATGTTTTGTCTGCAAACATTTCAGCAGTTTGTCTGGAGTTCAGGTTTTATATTGTCTGATCATTTTTCTTCAGATTTAAGGCTCATTGTGTGTCTTTATTTCTTTAACATTGTAATATAAAGAATTTAGTGCCTTCATTCTTCACATCCCTACTGTTAACACTTTGAATAACTGCCTCTACTTTCACATTCGAGGAGATTCTTCATCATGCGAGTCGTTGTTCCTCTTTTATGCATCTGTGATCAGAAACTGATCTTATCCAACTTTTCCAGAAACACATTTTAGAGATAAAAACAATACAAAAGAACTAAAGAAGTTATTTTAATTCACTATTATGTGACATTTGTTTGATATCTTGTATTAAGCGTATTAAGGCCACTGTAGATAGAAAAAAACGAGTAAATTTCCACTGAAAAATCTCAAATTTTCTAGGAAGAAAATCTGAAATTCAAAAGTAAAACATTTTCAACTTCTAAAGCTTAGAAAGTTTCCAAAAGTCAACCATTTTCCATATTTCTACTAAAAAATATCTGAGAATCTAAAAAGCTTTGCGGTTTCGCAGACAAATTTCTGAGAAAAATTCCTGATTAATCTCAGAAATCAACAGGGTCATTTCTGACAAACTAAAATATGTTTAGTTCCATCTTATACAAAATAAAATTAACAAAATATCAATTTTAATTTTATCAATTTAAATGTTTGCAAAAAAATAAAAATCTAAAAAAAAAGAAATCTTGCCATTTAGCAAACAGAAATAATTTTTGTAATTCCAACTGACCGAAAAGAAGTTTAGTCTGATTTAACTTCAGACAGTGAAAAAAGTACATTTTTGGTTTCAACTGCAGGTCTTTAAAACAAACCAGATCTCTAAGGCTGTTTTTACTCCCAAAAACTAAAAACAATAATATTTTGCATCTCTTTTTATTGTTTACAAAATACCAACATAAATACATAATGGATGCTGCGAGATATTGCTGGATGCGGCGTTTTAACAAATCCGCCGCCCCTGTGTAACAGGTCACCTTTACAAAACAATGGAATAAAATCACATTAAATAAAACAAAAACACTTCAGTATAAAGCAGCTAAACCTCAACATGTTATGATGAAGAGGAGGAGGAGGACGAGCGAGTTCAGCCCTTTCAAACAAACCCACTGGGGAGGCGTTTGATTCCCACGATCGCAGCGCTCCGAACTTCTGGGAGTTTTAACGAAGAAATTAAACGAGGAAAGAAGAAGACAAAGACACCCCGCCCTTCCTCACAGGTGACATCATCATCATCAGCTCCTTGTAGTGGGTCCACAACTCGTGACATTTGTCACGAGTTGTGACAAATTTGTATTGACAAGTTGTGACTTGTCGACTTGGTGACACTCCTAAGAAAGCTGCACATTATCGCTTAAATTTCTGTTTATTTTACGCAAACGATGGTCTGCTCTGAGACCGGTATGGTGAGAGGAAGGAAGAGACGGGAATAAAAACGGGAACATGATGGGAATGAGGAAGCAGCGGGCATTAAACATCTACTCCAGAGTTTCAAAAAAGGAAAAGAAAATCCCCAAACTTTGAATAAAATCCTGCATGAAAACAACAGGAGAACTCAGGAGCCACTTCCTATTGAACCTCCAACCATTAATAACGGTTTATGTATATATTTATATAAATGGATCCATAGAGATGTGACCTCACTACCTGAAACTCGTATAAACACATGGTCATAAATACAGCCGTGGAGCTACAGCAGTGGAGGCGAGGGCCCCCAGGGGCCCCGGCTGTGGCTGCCGAACGTCTCCTGGGAGGCGTACACCATGTACAGGAAGCCGTCCTGGTCCTTCTCGCGCTCGTACACTTCAGAGATGGGCGCCGACACGGACACCATGCTGTGGCCGTTGACCAGCAGGAAGAAGGCCTGGTTGGAGTTCAGCTGGAGGCGCCTCCTGGTGGGCAGACAGAGACATGACAGGGCAGAAAACTGATAAGAAAAGGAAAGTTTCATCAGCATACAGTGTCAAACACTTTTTTCCTCATCTTTCCTTCTTTTGTTTTCATTTATTTTTCCTTTTTTGTTCTCACTTCTCTTTTCGTTCTCTGATTTAAAGACTCATCAACAACATGTCGACTTTTCCATCAAACCTTTCATATTTACCTGGATGTGTTGAAGTTACTGCTGATATTTTAAAGGTGTGCTTCCCTGAACAGGTTAGGATCTGTCCACGGTCTACATAAAACATGTTCATTACATTTTTTCTCACTAAATCATTCCTGGAAAATGAGATTTCAGTCTGCTCCGTTCTGCCCATTTTCAGCTGTTTTATATTCTCCCACTGAAAAAAGTAAAGCGTTTTTGGATGATTAATTGATAAACCGCACATTGCTAAAGTATTTTGTGGTAATTGTTTCTCTGACTTTGTGGCACTACTTTAGATATTTAAAAGGAATTTTAAAATATGTTTTCCTCTTTAAACCTTTTCAAAATACAAACACGTGCAATATTTAAGACTTTTTTTTGTGAAAAATGGCAAGAATCTTTTTCTTTCCACTTCACAGTTTTAGGCTAAATTATGCAGCTCCATCATGAGAGACTTGTTACAGACACTGACAATCAACACATAGCTGCAGGTTTGGGAACTTTAAAGCATTTCAGGCCCTAAATCCAACAGATTTTGCTCAAAAGCAACATAAAAGGAAAATAAAGCAAAAAAAGATTGGAGAAAAGGAGAAAACAGAAAGGACTAAAGCAGGAAGTGCTGATTAAATGTTGAGTTTGTACCTGATGATCTTGATGAGTTCGCTCATGTTGACATGGTCCGGTACCAAGAACTTGGTTTTATCCAGGATGGGCAGCTGCTTTTCTCCTATATATCGCTCAATGATGACCTGAAGAGCAGAAAAGAGGAAACAATCATATTCATTCTGGATTCTCCAGCAGTTAACCTGCAGTCAGACCCAGTGGGTCAGAAACAACCAGAACACTTTAAGTGGATCTGAGTTGGAGCAGAAACCAAAGGAATGAGGCTGCAGTTCTGTTAAAAATCAACTTATTTCTACTAAAACATTTAAATTCAGAAGCCAGAAGATTTTGTCTGTTTTCATTTCACTGCAATGCAGAAGCTGTGTGAACATCTAACCCTCTGACCCAGCAGCCTCTATTATTGCAGCAAATACTAAAACCTAACTTGGCACAAAGTTACAATTTAAAAACAAACAAACAAAAAAAAACAACTGAAAAATTCAGGGGGAAATTTTTTTTTTTCAAATAAATTTGCCAATATTTATCACATATTTATACTTTTTGTGTTAAATCGTAGATATTTGGAACATAGAAATAATATTTTAAAAATTTTTCAAAATGGCTGCCATGGTTGGAAATACATTTTTGCACTAAAACTGGCAATTAGATGAATGTACTTGTTGTCAAATCATAGCCTGCATATTTTGAACCTTAAAAATCAGATATATTTTCTTTAAATTGTGTTTCCTTTTTCTGGTGAACATTTTTTAAAATGGCCGCCGTGGTAGTAATGGAGTAATGGCTGTTTGTCATAAAAATGGGCAGTAATTATTGTCAGTTGCGAACACAGCTTACCAAAACATTAGCTTCACTAATCTAAATGCAAGAAGAATCTTAGCTCTGCTAAAGCTAAAAACATAAGCGCATAACATTTACATAAGCTGATATTAAACCGTCAAAAGCATAAAAAAGCAGAAGGTAATTCTAAACTGCTAAATACATAAAACAATTAGCAGAAACTAACTGAACTACTATACACATAACAGATTAGCAGAAGTTAATGCTAAACAGATAAGAAGTAAGCTAATGTTAAATCACCAAACAGTTTTTAAAAATTGCAGAAGCTAACGCTAGACCAATAAACACAAAAAACTAGCAGAAGCTAATGCTAATTTAAAGAAAAATAGCTGACAGTGTAACAAACCAAACATCTCCTTTGATTTCTTTTTCTAACTGCCTTGCCATCAACATTTTAACCTGCAAACTAAATTTTTCTGACTATTGCGATTTAAAGTCATTGCTTTTGTTTGTTGCTTGTTTGGTTGCGCCGTGACAAAACGTGGAAAACTTCAACGAGTGTCAATATTTTTGAAAACTGACCAGAACGCAGAGAACAAAATCAAGAATTTCTCTGACTGGAGAGGAATGGACAGCTTGATGAGAGAGGATTTTTATTTTTAAACTCTGGATTAATCCAAGTTTAGCTCAGGGTTTGTTTGGAAGGTGAGACGTCGCCTCGTCTTCATGGTGTTTCATTACAGTGACGCAGCACATCTGCCTCCGCTCTGGCCGCAACGCTGTGACCCGGCAGGTTCTAACCACAGCACCCAACAGGAAGCAGAGAAAGCAGAGATGGAAGGGCGGGGTGCGCCGCTTCAGGCAGCAGATGGACAGCAGAGCTGATACTCTATCTGCTGATGATACGACGAGTCGCTGGAACACAAAGTGAGCTTCTGCTTTCTAGAGGCTTCGCAAGAATCCACCTCACAGATGACTTAACAAATAATGTTTAGCTGAAAATAAAGATTACTCTAGTTATCGATTAATCTGTAGATTATTCTGACGATTAATCATAAGAAAAAGGGAGATTTTTCCTTTTGACCTATTTATCCAATATTAGAAATACATTAATAGATGCAAATAAACAATCAATACCTTTTTTGATAAAACACCATGTTTCTTAAGATGCACTCCTTTAGTGTACACTGGATCAATTGTAGCAAACGATGAATCTTAAGTTTAAAAAATACTTTTTGCCCTTTCTGTTTGTCTTTATACAGTATCTGAGTGATCTATGATTAGTTTATGAATTAACTAATTAATAGTTGGGAACCAAAAGTTTCTAAATACAATATTTGTTTTACAGAATTCAGACCAGCTGAAGCTAAAAATGCCACTGGGAGAAAAAGATATTTACCAACAAAGAGTGTTAATATTAAATGCCAAATGTATGCATTTTTGTACAGTTTTGGTTAAATTACTGCTCTGATTGTGTTGTTTCATTAAATGGCCCTTTTTTGAGTTAACAATTAATAGCTTACTAAATTAGTTAATGGTTATTTCAATAGTTGAGTAATCACAATTATTTTTTTCAGCCCTAAAATAAACTACCACTTTGATTCATTTTGATCTGCAGAAGTTTCCGGAAGCTCTGATAAATAAAAGAGAAGAAAAACAGAAACCTGTCAGACAGACAGACAGACAGACAGAGGAGAGCGAAGGTGGTCGCCCAGGAAGTGAGCAGTCGGTGAAGTTTTTGCTGCAGGAAGCGTTTCGTCTTCCTGTGAGCATTTTAAAAAGAAAAAAGAAACAAAACCCAGACACTAGTTTCAGTTTTACATTTGGCAGCTGAACTCACAGGAATCTTGTTGGGGTGCTGGTCCTGGATCAGCCTGACATCTTCTACTCGCTGCTCTGTTGGGCGAGAAAACAGGGAAGAAGCATCAGAATGAGCCGTTAGAAGAGAGGAAGAGGGAAAATGCAAACACTGTAATTTGAATAAACTTGTTCTGCATCATAATGGATTTGGTTACAACATACAAGCAACTGTGGTTCAACAGGTTTACGCTACAATTTAAATAATTTTTTTTTTTAAAAACTCCCCTCATATGGACAGGCTGTACTGCAAGAGTTGATGTTTGCAAATCCAATATTTAAACTTGTGCCAACATGGCAACAGGAGGCAGAGCTCTGCAGAGGGACTGAGAGCTGACACGTTTATGGGAATAAGAGAGCAAATATTTATTTCTCAGCTGCAAAACTCTGCAGGAAGGAGCGCGGCCTCCTGCAAGATGGATGCTCCCACTGGAGACAGGAGGGAACCACTGGAAAACAACTCACTGGGAGAACTTTATTAAGGCTGAAGCGATTAATCGTGATTAATTGATAATTGAAATAATCAATCATTAACTGAAGCATACAAACTCAAAAAAGGCCATTTTCTAAAAGAACAACATATTCCGAGCAGAAATTAAGCCAAAACTGAACCAAAGATATATACATTCGCATTTAAGATAAAAGCAACTTTTAAGAAAGTTTTTCTATCCAATTATTGAATCAGTTAATTCCAAAAATAATCAGCAGATCAGCCTGAACATGTTGATTTCAGAAGGACAATTTTAGCTGCAAATGATCAAATATTCACATAGGAGTGCTGTTATTGCATTTTAGACATTATTTATTTTCTTATTTAAAAATTAATTGAACCATTTATTTACCTGCATCATTTATTGTATTTTCATTATATTGTATAAAATAAGATTAAGCGATTAAGTGAAAAATTCAGATAATGTGCCAATTTTTTTTATACGACTAATTGATTAATCGTCAGAATAACCAAAAATAAGCGGTTAATAACTAAAATAATCGTTAGTTGCAGCCCTGCACCCAACCTCTGGAACTTTAAAATCTGCTTTTGTTTAAAAGTAAAAAACTAAATGTTTAAACAGAAATCTGAACTAAAAATCAAATTAGAGCAACCAAAAGGGGAAAGGAAAGCAGAAATGATTAATCGTTGTTTAACAAGTGATTCTGCCCTTTTTGGGGCTTTTTACAGTTTTGTTGTGAATCCTTTTTGGGGTTTTTAGACGGTAAAGATGAAGCCACATTTTCTCAATTCATTCTGAGACTTTAGCTTTTCTGCTGCGTTTTCCTCTGAATAGGTTTCTGTGGTTAACGACGTACCTGAAAGTGATGACGACCAAATCTATTTTATTACATTTTAATGCCGTTTAATTAAACCAATAAGATCTGAATGAATATAATTTAAACAAGAAAAACGAATAAAAGTTACTCTCTAACGTTACACTTAATTGACTGAACAACTATCAATAACAGAGCTGCTACTGAATTGCAATCGTTGCATTATTGATGCACTACATATGAAATATTTGGTGGGCGATATTTTACCACAGTATTTTTGTGGTAGCATTGTATAATTATTTACCACATGTTAATTGTTTTGCTGTGACTGTAAGACCACAAACACAAAGACTGCGTTTTAAAATCACTTCTATTTGAGATAAGCTTGTTCAGGCACCTGCTTACTTTAAGAAATGTGATTTAAATCACTGAACTGTGAACACAGATTTTATTTAGTCATATTTTTGAATTTACTGATATTTATGAAATGCTCTTGTGGAAAAATCAGTGCAGAAAAAAAGACATTTACATACAGGCTGGTAAACAGCTGAACTTTGAATTTTGATTCAATCAAAGCAATCAGGTGGGCGAATGAAATCAGAAACGGTTTGCAACATTAAGTTGTGCCGTCTCAGTTTGCTGCTTCGGTCTTGTGATCGTCGCCAAACAAAATGTTTACTCAGGACGACTGACTGTGTGGTCAGAGTGTGACTGAACGGCCGCTTCCTTCCGGCGTTTTCACGCCAACACAGAGGGAATGTAAAAACGCCAATCGGTGATGGGGTTTCAGGCCAGAACAGAGTCAGTCTCTCATGACATGAGAAGCCTCTGAGTCAGCAGCGTTCAAACAAAAGAGAAGCCTTCAGCCTGGAGACGTTTTCATGGCTTTTCTCACGTGTTTCTGTTGTGTTTCACAACCTGTGAACGAGTCGGCTCCGAGGTTCCTCATCAGCTCATCACAGCTGCTAAACCAACAAACCAGCAGCTTTAACTCAAATACATCAGAAAGGTCGAGTCACAATAACCGGTCAACAACTAGTGACGATTCCAGGGTTGAAATGATTAATCGGATTAATCGTGAGGAAGTATGAGAATTAGTCAGCAAATAATTATTTCAGAATAAGTGCAGAAATGATTGCTTTGAACAGGACAGATGTGTCCATTTGAAAGTTTTCCAGACGGGCAAGAAAAAGAACTCGCCAGAGTGACTTTATCAGGGCTGAAACGATTGTGATTAATCGTTAATTTAGTAACCAATTAATCATTAAGAGAGTATACAGACTCTTCAAAAGGCTATTTGCAGAAAGAATCACATATCTAAACCACTAATGAAGTCAAAAGGATATCCATTTTGCTTTAAAGATTAAAGAAAACTTTCTTTGTTTGTAAATATGTTCTAGCTGACACTTTTAAAGTGATATAGTTTTAGTTTCACCTGGTTCAAATTCTGTAGAAAATATATATTTTTGTGAACTTATTAAGACCCATTTGCTATTCAATTAATAAGTAAATAAACAAATAAATTAGCCATACATTGTTAAGTCAAGCAGAAAAAGCTGAGCTTTTCACATATTAATGTTGCTACAAATGATCAGGCGTTCACTAAAGAAAAGCTGTTATGTCTTTTTAGGGAATAAAATGTTTATCCTTTATGTAAATCAGCATATTTCTAATTTATTTCTATTGTATAAGAAACACTCAAGTGGTTATATTGAAAAGTGTGCAGAATGTGCCAGTTATTTTGATCTGATTAATCGATTACTCAAATAATGGTTGGTTTCAGCTCCAGATGGTTCTGAACGTTTGGACCTCTTCCCCACCCAGCAGCTGTGGTTCTGAACATGAAGTTGCACCATGTGAGTCACAGAAATGTGCTTCCCCACGCGTGACGCTGTGCTTCTGTTTGCTGGGCTGCCCCACACACACAAGTTGAGTAATTTTGGACCAGCGACATAACAGTGCGCCACAGGTCAGGTATTAATAGAGCTGCTGGGAAAACATTTCCAGGTCTGGAGGTTCTGTTTAGGATCCTTTTCTTTCACATCAACAGGTTCAACATGTCGAAAACAAAGAACTCGTGTTTTTTTTAATGAAGGAGGCCAAAAATGTTTTATTAGGCTTTAAAATTAGGCCGCTGTGCTTTTTTAAAAAACTTTTCAGATTGTTTTGGGTGGAAGGTCTTTACTAATCTGGACTATTAGAAGTTGTCAGCTAAACTTTTCACCTTTTTACTTTTGAAAAGTACAATATACTAAGAAAGCATGAAAGAAACACACTCTCATTATAATCAGACTGTTTTAGTCATTGAATTTTATCTTGTACATTTATGTATACAATGACTCCCAGGACGCTTTATCTCACACCACAAAACATCTGGATTTTTATCCCCCACCACTCCTTAAATGTATAAAGAAAATGTGAAACAATCCCACTTTTTTTGGCCTGGATTGAATCTGGTCCAATATAATGTTTGCTATTTAATAATTCTGTCTTTTATGTGTTTGATTTTTTTATATCTAGGACCTAAAACCTACATTTTTGTATTGTACCTCAGTATGTAGCAACAAGCAATCACCCGCATTAAATTAAAATGAGTTACACAAAATCCCATTTTGTTTATGGTTTTTATTGAGTGTAGCTTTTATTTATCATTTCTGGCTGTTATATTTTATTTTGTTTCATTTTGGGTATTTAAAATATCTTCCTGTACTTAAATTAAAACTCACAAAATTAAAGTCTGTTGGTCTTTGAGAGGGAAAACTTGCATTATTTTGCCATCATCAATACATTACTTGAAAATGGCCTCAAAACAATATTATCATTTATCGCAATAATTACTGGGACAATTTATCAAACAAATGCATCATGACTGGTCTGATTGCAACATGCAGAAGTAAATATGATGACAAAGAACATTGAAAGAATTGTAATTTTTCACTTCCAAGTTATTTTAAATGTGACGTACAAATAAAAATAAATAACTGTGGTTGTTGTGCAAAGCTACATCTTTCAAAATCGATGTAGATTTTGTTGTGTTAAAACAAAGTTTAGACCAACAGAATCAGCAGGTCTTAACAGAATGACAACAATTTTAAAGAAACTAAAGTCAAAGTGAAATTTGAGCAATCTTCTGACTGCTTATCTCCACAGCTAATCAAAATAAGTACCAAACCTGGTGAACAAACTGACACACAAAGGAAATTCTTGTCTTCTGCCCCCCAATCCTGCAGATCTCCTCCTCTCTGCTCTGCATTTCGACACCACTTTGTTTTCCTGCCTCTGCTCACATTCAAGTAAACACTAGAGAGAGAGAGATAAAGGGAGGCCAGGCTGTGCAGCATCAGCCCCCATCCCACATTTAAACCCTCATTTAACCCCCACAGCAGCACTGACAGGTCAGAGGCCTAAATCAGCTCACAGACACACCAATAGTCAGGAATATCTCTGCTGCACGCAGAGAAATTACAGTTATTTTGAAACGTATCGATGTCTGCAGATAAAACCTGACAGAAAACAGCAGCAGGTCGTAAAAGAAGCAGAGACTCACCGAAGGTCCTTCTTTGTTTGAAGGTTTTCTCTGAAGACATATTGCGTCAAAGTCAGCAGGCAGCGTTAAAAACCAGTCAAACCGGGATAAAAGCCAAAAAAAAGAGAGAAAGAAATAAAAAAGGAAACTAATGGCAGGAAGAAAAGCGAAGGCTTTATGAAAAGTGGAGGTCGTCCTGGTGGTTGAGTTCAGAGCTGCTTTAATGTCGTCGCTTCCTTCCTGTCTCTGTTTTTATCGAGCTCTGGCAGCAAAACAAACCTGTCAGCTGACCTCTGACGTCACTCAGCCCTCCGCGTCTCTCATTGGCTGATCTCCGCTTCAATTCAGTTCTGTTCAGTTTAGCTTAATGCGGCTAAAGACATGAACAAATAGCAAGATTAAGACATACAGAACTAAACTAATTAGACATTATTAATTTAATGTTTTCACCCAACATTCGTGTTAACTTGTGATTGGTGCTAATTAGACCCTCTAAGCTTTTACGGAATAAATCAGACTGTTTAATCGTAGTGCGCTGATTATTTTATTGATGATGCTGAAGCTTTAAAATTCTGTCAAAATATGTTTTGTTTTTTGTTTTTTAAACAACCATTACTTTTTCATTCTCACAGTGCTGTCGATAGAGCTAAGAAAGTCTGCTGCACAGTCCCATGAGCCCGTTTTGGAAAATGAAAATCAGTTTTCATATTGCAAATGAAAACTGGAAACAGATTTTTGAACAACCATTGATGTTCATCCTGCAGCATCTCAAATATATCTTAATACTGAAAGATCCGTTTACGGCACTGTCCTAGAAGCCTTCATTCCATTTCAGGATAAAAAATACTGTTTTTATTATTATGTTTCCATCATTATTTTTATATTATTTCTTGTAATCTGAAGTAATCCAGATTCAGAAGCTGCTCACTTATCACTGTAAGTAATGTTTATGTTTGTGAGTTAATGATGACATTTGTTAAATCAATCGATTGATTGATTGATTGATTGATTGATTGATTGATTGATTGATTGATTGATTGATTGATTGATTGATTGATTGATTGATAAGCCTGTATACTGCATTTTAGTGGGTTAAATTCAGATTTAGGTTAGTTTCCTTGTACATAAAATAAAGTCAATACAATCAATGCAGTTCAGTTTATTTTCAAACTAACAACTGAAATCACTCTGAAGATGCATTTTGTTGCACTCAAAGCATAAAAATTCAAATTAAGTTCAATCAAAATTTTAAAACAATAAAAATGTTCAATGAAGTTGATTATGCCCTGCGACAGACTGGTGACCTGTCCAGGTGACCCGCCTCTCGCCCGAAACGTTCGCTGGAGAGGCAGCAGCACCTCCTGACCCCACCAGGGACAAGGGTGTTAGAAAATGGACGGATGGAAGTTGATTACTGTTGAACTATTTCATTTTAATTATTCAGAATCACTAAAGTTTGACTAATTTGATTGATTTATTAAAAAGCACCAATTAATTTTAAGAAGGGAGTAGCAGTACTGTAAGCGGAATATAAAATGGTCAAACGCTGAGGTTAGTTTCAGGGTCATGTTCAAGGTAAGATAGCACCAACATGTCAAAAAATATAATAATAACTCAAAGTCAGCTTGTAAAAATAATCTTTCTGATTTAATTTAACTGCAGGCGGATTTAATTTAAAAGCTATTAATTAAAATAAGTTGGTTTTAATACGTTAATATGAGAATAATTTAGTTTTAAAATATATTCCTTATTTGATCATGCAGGTAAAACGCCACTAAAATCTGAAAAATCGTTAAAAATCCCCATTAATGTGACAACAGGTTGCAGCGTCACAGTCTGACCAGCAGGGGGAGCACTTTGACCGCTGTAGCGAAAACTGCTCTGGGGTCATGAAGGTGCATCTTCATTCAGCCAAAACACTGAATAAACATTTTATCATTTTACATGTAAAAATCACAATCATATAATAACTAATATTAGAATAAAGTTGGACTCTTTGGACAAAATAATAAAACAATTAAACAGAAAAAATAAGATTAGCAAACAAAAATGTTTAAGAAGCCATGAAAAAGGAATAGAAAAAAGAAAAACAGTTCATATAACAAAAATTTACATTTAAACAAGACAAAAAAAAAGTGTTTTGTTTTGTTTTTTGTTGTTTTGTTTTGTCTTTTCCACAAACAACTTAAAGGTTTCTGTTCCTACTTTGGATAATTATTTGAATCATTCTTCCTAAAACTGAAATATCTGATAAAAGTGAAGCTGATCACTTATTAATAGCCAATATGTGGTTTTCTGAAGCAAAATGTTAAAATTAGAGTTTATTATGGGTCATAAAGCACAGAGCGAGGGGGGCTGAAGGGACCTGCTGACATAATATTAAGTTGAAAAATATATTTACTGCTATTTACTGTTACTTCTGTTTATTTGTCGTAATTTTTACAAAGAGAAACACCAGATGAGTGTGCAGGAAGTCGGCTTCTCTGTGGGAAACTTCTGCTGTCCTATTTCAAAACAAAATCTAACGTCTTTAATGATAAGTTGACATCAGGTTTTTAGGAAATTCACGACTGGTATCGCTGGTGCAACGTTTAATTTAATGGTTATTTTGAGAGACGTTGCTACACAAAGACAACCAACCCAGTCAGTTAGAAAATGGCTGGGTTCTGGTTGGGTTCCTATGACAACCCAACCAGAAGCGCACAATGTATCGGGTTGTGGCCCTTTGTGAAATGTTCCAGGAAGTTAGGCCTGGAGCAAAGAACGCCATTTTCTTAATGTGTGGCTGTTAAATGGTATTTTTGAATGTATATAATTGATCTGAATTTGTCTGTACAATTGGATTGAATAAAATGTTTTTGCAAAATGCCTCATGACTATTTCTTTTGAATTGGTGTTTTGTAAACTACTATGAAATTAATCCAAATGTTTTGGTTTCTTTTAGACTTTTGAAGAAAATAAAAGTTTATGTGGCAACTTTTCTACCTTCCTACAGAGACTCGCTGTGCTTCTCACAATGCAATGTTCTGTGCCACTATTTTGAACTTTTAGCAACTAGTTGTGCTAAAATGCTAATGCTAGCCTATACATACACAGGAGCGAGTAAACAGTTGATTTTACTCTTTTTTTTCATTTCTGTGATTTTTTACAGTTCTCCAGCATTTTATCCTCCTACTGGACATCTTATAAAAAACTACAGTGACAATAGTATTTGTTTGATTCCATCAAATTCATGCAGTAGCCACTTAGCTCTACTGCAGTAATAATGCCAGACCGAAGACCAACTAAAGATTTAATTAAAGTCCTTTAAGCAGCTCTACATTTGTGATTTTTGTTCTTATATTATTCTTTTAAAAATATTGTTTCTCTTGCTACTTTTCTAACTTTTAGGAGCGACTAGCTGTGCTAACGTGCTAATGCTAGCTTATATGAGAACAGGAGCTACTTTTATTTCTATATGCAAACACAATATTTCATTTTTTCATAACAGCTTAAGTGTTAATATAATATTTTTATTCAAATAATTTTTAGTCTCTAATGCCGATCAGTTTGCCATTTCCATCATCCACCACCAGGTGGCGATAAACCCGGATAAAGTGAGCAGAGACGTTTCTTCTGTTTCACCTCCTGGTTTATTTGGCTGAACAGTGAAGTTTGTGCACCAAGGGGACAAACATCGTCACGTATCTCTGTCACTGTAAAGGAAAAGGAAAAGAAAAGTGAAACGCTGCATGAATCTATCAAGCTGAGAGTTAGCTAACCTCGAGATTTTCTCCAGGTGATTCAAAGTATTTTCTGTTCCATCAGCTCTGCTGGTTTCTCTTTGCTCGTTCATAAACAAAAGACATCTTTATATTTTTAGGTCAACCCTGCTGTGAGACCCTGAACCCCCAGGCAGGTGTTCGTGCGCGAGCGTGTTATTGGGAAACATTAGTGTTTGCACGTGCGCAGGTGTCGCCGAGTCAGAAATGAAGCCAGTTAGAAACGACCTCCCACAGTCAGGCTGTATATCTGCCCCAGCGTGGCGCAGAGTCCAAAGAGCGAAGCATCTCTACCTCTGCACGTCAAACACAGGTGATAACTCACCTGGACAGGAGCGAGGAGTCACAGGACGCCTGTTTCCCTCAATCAAATATTAGCTGTCAATACTTGGAGCTCCTTTCTGCTCTTTAGGGGGTGGTGTGATTTCACAGGGGGTCTCGGTAAGCTGTATAGACGTGTGAAATGAAATGTTGACACTGGTTTATATGTTACAGCGAGGAAAACAAAAGAAAAGAAAAACAATACCAGTGTAGCTAATATGCAGGTGAAGGTAAACACAGGATTTCATATGAAGTCAACAAAAAGCATCCATAAGTCCAAATTATGAATTACATAATAAGTAAACTCTTATTCCGACAGAAATTCTCAAATTTGGGTCTGGACTTTGACTAGACCAATGAGTGTGCAACCTTTATAATCGAGTAGGTCATTTTCCCCTCAGCGCAGCGAATAAAACTTATTTTTGAGCCGCAAATTGTTTCCTGATCTTTAAAAAAAAAAAAAAAAAAACTGTTCATAATTGTTGATAAATGTCTTAAAGAAAATGTTTAAATGTTTAAAGAACCATTATTTTATTTCAGCTTTAAGAGTATAAAATAAAGAAAACTGGCAATAAAATAAGGGATACATTCTGTTCTTTATGTTGATATTTGTGGAAAATGCTGTAAAAAATAATTCTATTTTATTTTCTCTAAAGTTTATTTGTTGTTGCATGAAATCAAAGTCTTTAAAGCTGATTCTGAAAACGCACATAGTTTCCAACCAGATGATAACATAAATAATAATAATCAATCAGTTTGATCAGATCAGTATTTTCAGCTGAGTTGATCTGACTCCACTGACTTGAATTCAAATCATTATTTGGTGCAAAAATACAGAAAAAATGAGTTGTTTTAAGGGTGAAAATCATTTCTTTCAATAAGCTGAACCCTGTAACCTCTCCCTGCTGGAACATCTTCTGGATGAATAGAGTTGATATTTATAAACCATTTATTTTATGATCCAGTCAACATCTCTAAGGTCTTCAGGCTTTAAAGAAGAGGAATTAGATTTAGACTTTAGGTTTAGGTTGTTGCTCCAGGAAATACTAATTATTTTAGAATCTCTTCAGTTTATTTTTTATTTTTATTTTTAACCTCTTGCAGTCAATGCGCCTTGAACTATTCCCCTTTGAGCATAAGCAAGTGAAATTTCATCATGGAAAGGGCAGAAACTCAAGAAAAAAGGCGATATCTTGCAGTCATTCCTGCGAAGCTAAAAGAAAAGCAGCCCAGCCTGCGGTTCAGGGTCAGTTCTGCTGCGACAGCTTGGAGAGATGTGTGTGTGGTTCGAGACGTTTCTGCAACAGGAAACACTCAGGATTCTGGACGCTTTTTCTTTCTTTTTTTTTCTTTTTTTGCTTGCGCTGTTGCCAAGACAACAGCAATTAGAAAGCAGAGAGCGGTTATGTTGCCATGGCAGCGAAGGTCAGGGAGAAGGCTCCGAGTTTTACCTGGTTCTGAGGAATGAGACGGATGCAGGAGCGTCTTTTGTTTTGTTTTTTATTATTTTTATGTGGAGCGTAAAATAATTATTGTTTGTTCTTCTGTTCAAGAGAGTTTGGTTTGACCTTTAACCCCACAGGGTCCGGAGTGAGGCATCACGGAAAGCTATACATGTGTTTGTAGAGACGGTAGAGCAACAGAAAATAATATGAAGTGGAAGAGGGAAAAAAGCTAAATCACGATGGTGAATTAGGTTCATTGTACTTAGAAAAAAGGAGAAGTAAATTTCTGCCAAATATAATAACTTTTAACCTCAGAAAAAACAAGGAAATTTCTGAGCTCCAAAAGTTGAAAAGTTTTTTACTGCCTAGCTAAATATTTAGTTAGCAAGCTAAATATTTAGCTAGCGGGCTAAACATTCAGTTTACGAATTAAACGGTTAAATATTTAGCTAGCAGGGAAAACTCCAATTTATAAACTCAACAGTTAGTTAAATAATATCCTTATAACCTATTTATCTTCAAACTAAATATTTAGTTTGTAAACCCACAGCGTCTTTAATGCTAGTTTGACACTAAGAAGCATTTAGCTAGCAAGAAAGCTAAATATTTTACTTGCTAGCTAAACATGTAGTTAGCAACCTAAATATTTACCTTAATTCTAAATATTAAGCTGTAGGATCAACATTTAGTCAATCAACTAGACATTTAGCTAAATAATTTGATTATAAACTATTTAGTTCCAATCTAAATATTTAGTTTAGAGAGTAGACATTTAGATAAGAAGCTAAATATTTTACTTGCTAGCTAAATAGTTTCTTAGCAAGCTAACTGTTTTGCTAACTAGCTAAATATTCAATTTAAGCCTAAATATTTATCTAATAGGCTAAGCAATTAGTTTACAAACTAAACAGTTAGCTAAATAATCTGCTTACAAACAATAGGTACAAATTAAATGTATAGTTAGCAGGCTAAACAATTTACAAAGCTAAATATTTGGCTTAGAAATAATTTAGCTCCAAACTAAATATTTATCTAGTGGATGATCAGCCTCTCTAAACTAATGCAAGCTAGTACACTGTAAAAAAAAATCTGTATTTTCAATAGAGATAAACAGCGAAACTGACAGGAAACATTTGTTAACTATTAAGAATTTAAAGCTGTTGATTAACTGGTGAAAACAGTTATTTGTATATTTTACACTTGTACATTCATTTTATAGGTTGTTTTTATGTTTATTTTAGAACAAATATGATTTTTCTTAATTTAAGACATTTTTACAGTAGAACATTGACTCTAGCAGCAATTTGAATTGCAAAATCAACAATGATGAAGCCATCTAACAATGAAAGGAAAAAATGTTTTACCTGTAAATTTACAGTGGAATTTTGCCAACTACATTTTACTGTAAAATGAACTTCTTTTTTTATAGTGTAAATGATGCAGATTTTTCTGTAAAGAACCTCTGAAGTCTTAACAGATGATGATGCATAAAATGAAGAAAATTATGGACGACCCTGATCATCCTTTTTATGGGACTGTGTTGGGAAAACAGAGCGTCTTCAGTCAGAGGCGTCTTCAAACTCAGTGTAATACAGACTGCTACGAGAGATCTTTCCTGCCAACAGCCATCAGCATCTACAATAACTCTTTGAAGAATTTGAATTAATGAGTTACAACATTTACTTTCCCTTTGGGATCAATAAAGTATTTTTGAATCTGGAAACAAATGATTTTCACTGAGAAGATTCCAGTTTCCTGCATCTCTTATATGTGACCTGTTTGCTTTGTGTCCTCCCGCCATGCAGGTTTCCCATAATTATTTGATTATCACAGCTTGTTGTCACACAAACACACTGTAATGACATAACATGGCCTCTTGTAGTCCTTCATCTGCATTTACTCTGCAGTAAACGCTTCGATTCAGTCAGTCGGACACACAAACGTGAATCGGCTGTTCTGTGTAACCAGAGGCAGTAGAACACTTAATCCCCTCCGCACCTGCTTTCCACCTCTGCAGCTGGCCGGACGGCTGCACCTCTCAGGCCCTCGTGTGTTTGTTATACATGTCTGGTCTCTGCTGCTGCTACCATTTGCATATTTGCAGATTTCTGTCCGTGCCGATGTGTGATTAATGATACATTTGAGCTAAGAAGGTGGAGAACAGATGGATGTAGTAGAGAACAGAAGTGTTCTGATCCCATACGCTGCAGAACAGACGGCAGGGATCAGCGTCAGGATCAGCGCAGCCGGAGACACCTGAAATCGGTTTTTAGCTCTCCGTGTGTGTATGAGCGCGGTCTGGAAAGACACACATTCGAAAATATTTCTGTTACTTTATAAATCAACAAAATACATTAAAAATCTGCTGTTGTTGGGTCAACCTTCCAGAACCTCTCAGGTCTTCTGGTTCTGGTTCTGCTCTGCATCCCCAGAACCAGAACCAAAAATGGAGAGGAATTCAGCTTCTATGAACCACAAATCTGGAACAAACTTCCAGAAAACTGGAAAACAGCAGAAACACTGAGTTCCTTTACATCTAGACTAAAACCCAGCTGGTTAGAGTTGCTTTTGAAACATAATAAATGAAACATTTATTGACCAACATTTTGATGTGTAACGATGATTTTCTGTTATTGGTTTTCACAGTTATTGACAATTTGATGTGTTTATGGTGTTTTTGTTTTTTAATGTTTTCACAGAGTAAAGCACTTCGAACTGCTTCGCCGCTGAAATATGCTGCACAAATAAACTTGATTAAATTATCGGAATCTTATTGGAAGATTTTAATTAATATTTTTCCATAAAGTTCAGCAATTAAGTTTGTACGTAAGGCTTTATTGTTAGATGTTTTGTTTCTCTATGGTACTTGACAAAAGGTAACGCCTGTTACTGGTTGAAATGTGCTAAACAAATAAACTTGATTGAAAATTAACAGCAATAATTTTAGTTCTTTAGTCTGTCACAAGTGAAAAAAAATCATTTTCACCATGTTATAAATCTGTTCATAAACAGTACAAACTAACTAAATACGTATTTATCAAGCTAAATATTTAGTTTGAAGCTTACATTTTCATTAGCACACTAAATATTCTGTTGCTAAATAGTTAGCAAGCTAAACATTTAGCTTTGAAGCTAAGTATTTAGCTAACAAGCAACATATTTAGTTTACAAACTAAACATTTAATTTGCTAGAAAAATATTACGCTAACAAGCTGCCAAGCTCCAAATAAATATTTAGTTAGCATGCTAAACATTAGCTTCAAACTAAATATTTAGTGTAGATCCAAATATTTAGTTTTAAATATTTATTTTTAGCAAACAAAATATTCAGCTTTAAAACTCTTTCTCTCTTTTTGCAGACTAAATAACAAAAATTATTGCTGTTAATTCTTGACGGTGTAACTTTGCGTGTGAACAGATTTATCTTCCAATTCTCCAATACAAGCGAACATTTCTTAGGATTCTTTAGAGAGAAGAAAAAGTCAAACCTCCTTGGTGATAAAACTTAAAAATCTAATGAATTTTATTGGCTGTATGATATGTAGAGCTAAATATTAAAAAGTAAAACAATAAAAAAAAAAATTAAAGGAACCAATAAATGAGAAAGAAGCAGAGAAGGAAAGAGGGATCCAAAGGAATCTGGAAAAGTATGGAAGTATTTTAAAGTCTGGAGAAAAAAAATCCATGTTCCTTATCCAACTGTAAAAGTTTCATTAATTATTCATCCATCTGCCTGCTTTTCTTTTTTGGTTTTCATATTGAAATCCAGCTTTGAGAACATCTTCTTTTTTTATATCTAAACTTTAAAATCCAGTGAAAACTCGAGTCTGGATGTTTGCAAATAAAAATGTCCAGGATCCCTGAGTGAGGAGCGGAGGACGACTCTCCTGCGTCACGCCGAGACGTGTCTCATGTGGAAGTTGACCACGTACTCCGCGTTGGTCCGCTGAACAGAGATGGCGAATGGTTCGAAGGGATGGAAGGTGAAGGCGACCAGGCGCCGCACGGCGTGGTTAACGGGTCGACCCAGAAGGCCCGCCTGGATCTTAAACTTCAGCAGGCCGGCGTCGCGGGCGTAAAACCTGCAGAGGCAGAGCGGCGCCGTTAAACTGCTGCATCTAACCATGTCTTTATATTTATTTATATTAAATGAAAAAAAAAACAGTATTTATATATTATCAATTTTGTTATAAATTTTTTTTAATAGATTTTATTTTTTTGTATACATACACAAAGCATTTGAGTTTTTAAAATGTTATTATTTTTACAGTATTTTAAATATAAACAGTATTTCAATATTTTTTTACTTTTTAATCTGATACATCTTTAATTGTTTTCTATGTTTCTATTTAAATCTGTTTCTTAAATAAATTTTTTTAATCTATTGTTTCATTAGTTTGTAATACACACACACACACACACACACACACACACATATATATATAAATTGTTTTATTATAATTTTTGTATTTATTTTTATAAAAAAATGCATTTCAGTCTATTATTTATTAATATTTTTGTTTTTAACTTGTATATTAATAAACAATAGAGTCGGTTGTCTGGCAACCTGGACAGGTGGCCCCGCCGTTCGCCTGGAACGTTAGCCAGAGAGGCACCAGCACCTCCTGACCCCATCAGGGACAAGGGTGTAAAGAAAATGAATGGATGGATGGATAAAGCCGGTTGATGAATGAAAGACGAGGAAACAAACAGCAGAAGGATGGAGTGTTAATCTGAAAGGAGCAGAGCTGCATCTTTGCACTTTCAGCTGAGGAAACGATAAGAAGCAAAAGGTGAAAACAAACCTCCATGATGATTTTAAATGCCATATAAAACCCTAGAAGCTGTTTCAGTTGAAGTCATCTCTATGTAAACCCCATTAGCCTGACTGCAGGGCTGCGCCATCCGGAGGTGTGCGCGCCCTGATTGGAGTGGCTACCTGATGGGGTGGTCTCCGCAGGTCTTGGGCCTCTCCATCACCGACACCCACTTGTCGTCGTAGCTGAAGAGCGACAGGTCGAGGTAAGGGCTGCTGCTGTACGACTGGGCGCTGATGGGCAGCTGACCCAGCAGCCGCCGCACCGCCTCTGTGTGGCCGCCATATTTGGCGTTCACTATGGTGTCTTTGAATCTAGGGAGGAAAAAATACTTCAGTTCCACTTTCTTCTGCTTTGTTTTTCACTCTAAAGCTGACCCATTATGCTTCCTTGAACAGATCAGGACAGGTCTGTGATCTATACAAAACACATTCATTGAAAATCATTTTTAGACAATGAGATTTCAGCCTGATCAGTTCTGCCTATTTTCAGCTGTTTTAGGGACTCTGTCTCTTTAAATCCAAATAAGCTGCTACTGGCCATGCTCCCCCAACCCAACGTTTACACTAACACATGATAATCACTGCAAACAGATGCAGAACAATACAACCGTAGATCTTTGGAAAGCAGAAGTGGAGCCTCCTGCACAACCAACAAGAATGCAGCAAGTAGTATCTGGATGGTAAGTCAACACCAAAACTCTTGTCATTTCCAGCAGCCATTACGGCGACCAAACCAACTAACCAAATGTACTGGAGCTCCATTTGGGTTGCTAGGCGATGGGCTGGGCTTTGCTGTGGTTGCTAGGTAACGGGGCAGTTCCTGCTGAGTTGTGGCTTTACATTCTCTAAGCTTTTGAAACGGCTCGTTTTGCATACATCAAAAGACATCAACTTATTGCAAAAACAAAAACGACTGGGTGTTTTTGGTTTCTTAAAGAGGCAGCATTATGTAAATTTGACGTGTAAAATGTGACTTTTTAATCATATTAAATCCCTTAAAGCTCAAACGGAGCTTTTCCTCCAATCAAGGGTTTTGTCACCAGAATGGGTGAAATTCAATCAGATCTCCGGTTAGCTGACCAGGTTAACGGCCTGGATCTCCTTCCTGTTTCTGCTCTTGACTCCCTCGGGCGTCTCTACCTCGTGCTCAAGTCTGTCTGTGAGACATCCTGTCGGTTCGGGCCACAGCGGCAGAGGGGCGGTGGAGCGGTACCTTCTCTGGACCTGGCGGGCGTAGTTGTTGGAGGAGGCGGAGCAGGGGAACTGGACGGCCTGGCTGTGCAGCGTGGCGTTCCTGAACAGGTCACAGAAGTTCTCAAACAGCTCCAGCAGCTGGTCCGATGTGTTCTCGAACACGGCCAGAACCTCCGTGGACACCATGTTGTACACCACGAAGAAAGACGGCTGGCAGGGAGACCAAGGGTCAAAGGTTAACGCAGCGCGAAAGGCTCAGAGAAAAGCATAAAAAGAAAAAAGACTTTCTACTTATCCATCCATCCATCCACATCCATCCATCCATCCACATCCATCCACATCCATCCATCCACATCCATCCACATCCATCCATACATCCATCCATCCATCCACATCCATCCATCCATCCATCTACTCAACCAACCAATCAAAAAAAAACAGTTGAAAACGAAGTGAGATGGTTTGATTAAATTTCTCCATTTAGGATTTGACTAGGACACTTTAGTATAATTAGTTTTCAAGTCACTGTGTGTTTGAAAAAATCTACATGCTAAATAAACCATCTTTATCTGCTCAGACTCCATTTAAATGAACTGTGGATTTATTAAATCCTTCTGTTCCTGCGACAAGTGAAGCTCAGGACTGAGCAGAATCTGTTGGACGGTCGTTTCCTTGGAAACCCGACAGGGGGAAATTCTCCTTATCCGAGGAAACCGGGGCAGCGGGACAAAGAGCGGCGGGGGAGGAATGCATACCTGCGACGGGTCGGTGACTCTGAGCGTCACCACGTCTTCGCTGGTGTATTTGATGAAGAGGTGATGCTCGTCCAGCAGCTGCATCTTCCACATCCGGAGCCGCCTGAGCTGATCGAAGAACTGGAAGAACCTGACGGAACGACTCGGGTCAGAACCTAACAAGCCTCAGACACATTCAACTGAAAAAAATCAACTAAGAATGGGAGCTTTGTGAATCGGCGTTGTCACCTCCTCTTGGCGGTGGCGCTGCCGTCCTGTTCGGCTCGCCGCCACAGGTACACCAGCAGCCTGTGCTTCAGGGAGTTGATGGTTTTGTCTGTGTAGAGGCGTGGGAAGCCAGTCTGGCTCTCCGCCTGAGCTTCTGCGTAAACCGCCGACAGCGTCAGCAGGTCGTCCTCGTAACAGAAGCGCCCGATTGTCCTCACGTCCAGAAACGTCCCGTCAGGCGTCACCTGAGGACAGAAGAAGAGACAGAAGGCAGCAGGTGAACATGTGTTTAAATATCTACAAAAACATTAAATGTTTTGTAGATTTTTAATAAAACTGGACGACATTCTTCCATCCATCACTCGTAATGCAACACCATTTGAGTTAGTTGAGGTCTGGACTTTAACTGGGTCACTGAATCAGTTTTCAATATCTGGATCTTTTCTTTTTCAGCAGTTCTTTTGTAACTTTGCTTCTGTTTTACTCTTTAATGGTGGCCAGCAGGTGTGAACATCCTGCAAACTCCAAAACACACAAAAAACTAACGCACCAGAACAACGCTGCCAAAGTAAAATGATGCAAAGGCAAAAAATAGAAACAAAAGGGAAAATACAGAAAAACAACAGCAAATATCAAATGCGCCAAAAACTCAAAGTCCTCCAGACCACTAGGGGGAGTCGACCATCAAATCACATAGGACTAGACACTCAGAAAAGACAGGATGTCCAGAAGAAACTTGGAGGAATTAAAGAAAAGGTGCTTCATACTTTATGTCTTTTTACCCCAGACCACTAGGGGGAGTCTGGAGTGCATAAGTAAATATTTCCTTTGGTCTCCATGATTCTGGTTGTTCTCTAAAGAACCTCAGGCCTTCAGAAAATATCGGGATTAATACTTCGAGAACATTAAACACAAATAAGTTTACTACTGAGATGACATTAGAAAACAAAGTCGAACTGGTTTTAATTCAGGGTAATATTAATAAATGGGGTGAAGTTAAATGCATGCTGCACTTTTCAGATTTCTTTTGTTTCGCATCACAATGTTTGTTTTAAATGACAGATTTCTCAGATAACAAACCAGAAAGATAAGCCCAGATAAGCTGCACTGATGGCTAAACGATTTGAAAAACTTTGCAAATCATCAAGGAATTTAAATGCATGCTGCACTTTTCAGATATCTTTTAGCTTCAGTTCACAACGTTTTTTAAATAACCCATTTCTCAGCTCAATAAATCAGAAACATTTGTCCAGATAAGCTGCAACACTTTCTAAAATATCTGAAATACTTTGCAGATCATCTAGGAATTAAAATGCACTTTTCAGATTTTTTTGTTTGTTTGTTTCAGTTCACATTGCCTATTCTAAATGACACATTTCCACCTAAACAAACCAGAATAATTAGCCCAGTTTAGTTGTCCTGCTGCCTAAATCATCTGAACAATGTTGCCAATCCCCTAGTGAAGGATTTAACCCCTTAGGGGACAACCTGCTCACCTGAAAGACGTGGATGGTTTGCTGTTGGACCGACAGCACGGCCAGGATGTTCCTGTAGAGGTAGAGGCCCTGGTTGTGAGACAGGATGATCTTATCACACTTGAAGGACCTGGTGTCACACAGCCTGCCGGTGTGCAGGTCAATGATATGCAGGGAGTAATCCTCCAGTGGAGACCGCGGGTTGGGAGTCACCGACTCGTTGTTGCGATACACCTGGTGGAACGTCAGCTATAAATAAAACCTCTGAACTCGGCAGCTTTTCGCTCAAACTGAAGCTCATTACCTCGAAGAAGTACGGCGGCGGATCGTCGGGAACGTAGACGGCAGAGCCGACGATGACGTATCTGCAGTCGTCGGTGAAGAGGCTGCACTCGCGGTTCAGGTGCTCTCCATTCGAAGCCACGTTGGTGACATGGAGCAGCGAGAAGAAGCGCTGGAAGAGGCGGCTGCGGATGTTGAGGGAGCACTGGTCGTTGGCGGTGGACAGAGTCTCTCCCTCCTGGCCTCTCAGCAGGTCCTGAGCTGCCTGGCAGCCTTGGTATTCATAAATCTGAAAGAAAATAGCAACCAAATTCAGCTCAGAGCTAAAACTAAAACATACTGAAATTATAGATATAACATCCTTTGTTTTTGTGTTAATACGCTGCAAAAACATAAAATTTTACCAAGTACTTTTGGTCTTGAAATAAGACAAAAATAACTTAGAAGTAACATTTCAGCAAGATATAACATTTCAGCAAGATATAGGAGCTTGTTTTAAGTCAATAATCCTTAATATTGTTTTTAAAAATATCACTAGTTCCACTGGAAGATTAATTTACTTATAACATGGGGAAAAATAGAACTGTAAATATACATATTTTTTATATTTATAACTGTATACTCGACAATTATGCCATTTTATTTTATTAACTTGATTTTAGTCATAGCTGTTTTGTCTTTTTTGAGTGCCAACAAGTTTATGTTGCAGGAGTACAACGACAAATAAAATCCTTGAATCCATTAAACGTCTTTTATAAGTGAAATGGTCTCAGAATGACAATATTATAGTTTATCAAAATAATTCCTGGGACAATTTATCATCCAGCAAAATTTGTTATAATGACAGGCCTATTTATTATGCAGCTGGTACATGCATAATCACAATGCAATACTTAACTAATAAAAGCTAACAAATACCCTCTAAAAACTAATTAAAATGAACTGAACTAGACAAAATGTCACAACAAAATAAAGCTAAAATGGTTGAAACGATTCAGGATTCTTCTCTTACTTCCAGCGACGTCTGGTCCGAGGAGAAGGCGATGAAGTAGCGTCCATCCGGCGAGAACTTCCTGAGGAAGCAGGGCGGCTTCTCCACGTTCACCACGGTGAAGTTTGGGAACAGGTTCTGGTGAAAGCAGCGAACCCGGTACCAGTGGGCCCCGGGTCGACCGGAGCAGACCCTTCGCTTCTCCAGGCGGTAGACGACGTTCTGGTTCTGGATCCGCCTGGGCTTCAGGGTCAGGACGTCCTCTTCCATGGTGGCAATCACAGGACCGTTTCAAACGTCGCTACGTTAGACGGGTGATGAGGTAAGAAAAATGAGTTAGCATTGTCCCGTCTGCTGTGGAAGGACAGAAGAGGAACAATAAGAAACAGTGATGCTGCTATGAAGGAGGCCAACAAATCTGACCCAGTCACTCCAGTTCTGTAAGAAATTAGACAAAATTAGGTATGAACCGATCCACTTCTTTCACGTCCGATACCAGACTGATGTTTAGCCATAGCCAATACCGATCCAATACAGAAAAACTGTTCTGAAGATGTTTCTTTTTTTTAAAACCCAGACATAACTGCACTGAATTACAAATTTATTTGATAACGCTGCACTATTATAGAATGCTTAAATACACCAATGGCATCACAAGCTTGGTTAAAGATGCTAGACAACTTGAATTTATTCAGTCAGGGCAATTAGGAGAATAACAGCTAATATAAAATAAACAATAAAGAAACTAACAAAAGAACAATAGATTGAATACCTTGGTGAAACATAAACTGCAACAAACCTTCTTTCAAATGGTTCAGAAAGTGAAATTAGGGATTCTATGTATTAAAACATGATGTTGCTCAGAGCTCAAAGTATAGAATTAGACTGAATAGATCTGCCCTTATGGATGGGGATCATTGTCACTTTGACCTGATCAAGAATTTTTTCAATATTGGGACTGATACAGATTAATCGGTGCACTTTGTAGCTAAAATGTCAGTAAACTATGGTGAGTCACACTTTCAAAGGAGTTTCTACTAAATACTGAGAAAATGTAAATTAAGTAAAAAAAAATTAAAAAAACAATAAAAGAATAAAATAATTCTTTCTGTCATTATTTTGGTATTAGAAAATAAAACCAAACCCTTGTCTAATTTAATGTCAGAAGGCAAAGATATTTTTATGTTATCTTCAAATATCTGAAACACAACTGAAAAACAAACAAACAAGAGAAATATAAAATAAAAACCGTCAAAACACACAGAGACACAGAGTGAAGCTAATAGCAATGAATAAAACAAATATGTGACTCTTCCATCAACAGCAGAACGTCTTTGGTTAAATTAATGAAACTCAGAATATAAATACATGTTTTAGACCAAATGGTGCCATAAAAACTACTTTATTAAAGGCCTTTCAGGTTAAAAGAAATGTAAACAAGGAAATAGGAACATCTTTCATGAGCTAAAAGAAAAGCTGGTTAAATGTGAAGGGCTGCAGCTCCTCTTTGTAATTCATTTGTCATTAAAGCTAAATATTTAATGACCCCTAAACTCTCAGCATAAACATAATACTTCTCTAATTTGACAATAAATACAAGTTAATTTACAATCTAATATCTACCTGAGTGAACTGACTTTCTGTCTGTTCCTCCAAGTTCATGAATTTTAGCAGAAAATGAGGCTTAACTTCGACAAAAGCTTACCTTTAAAGAGTCAATTTCAAGATCTTCGGCATCTCACTCCGCTTAAACTAGGACACCAGGGGTCATTTATCTCATAAAATTCAAAACTAAGTGCAAATGTAACGCTAATGAACCGTATTTCTCCACAGTCCGAGAGGATCTGGAGCTTCTGCTCTGTTTGTTGTTAAGGAAGCGGACAGGAAACGAAGAAGAAGACTGCGGGCCACAGCGCCACCGCCTAGGCTACAGACAGAAAGCGGTATTACAGTTTCTCATCGAACGTGAATTCAAACTCAGTCAAGTTTATTAGCCAAAATTGTGGAAATTAAAGTATAATAATATAAACTTTAGAGGGTGGGAAAAAGGGTAAAGAGAAAATATATATATATATATTTGCAACCATTTTTTTGTTAAAAGGATCCAGGATTAGTTCAAACTAAATATTTTCTTAGGAAGCGACATATTTAGGTAACAAATTAAATATTTAGCTTCAAACTATGTTACTTAGCTGTATCTTGCTAAGTAAGATTCAGCTTAGTTTGAAGTATTTAGCTTCAACCTAAGTATTTACTTGGCTTGCTGAATATTTATCTTACAAATTATCTAGTTTGTAAGAAAAATAACAGTCTAAATATATAAAAAAAATTAGTTTGTAAATTAATATTATAAATTAAATATTTAATTTGAAGCTAAATACTTAAAACTAAGCTGAATCTTACTTAGCAAGATTTAGTTTGTAAATGTTTACCTCCAAGCTAAATATTTTGTAATGAGCTAAATATTGTCTAGATAGAAAGTCCAGTTTGTTTTTCGGGATGTGTGAATGTGTAAATGAACTCCAATTCAGTTTGAATGCATATGTGAATGGCAAGCGGACCGGAGACGCTCCAAAAGCAGGAAGTAGACTAAAGAGAACGGCATTCTGGGTAAATACAACCAAACAAATATGTGTAGCTAGTGCTAGCAGGACAAATGGTGCATGGACTGCTAAAATCCAATGCCACTCCATTTTTATCTACATTTCGCAAGAGATTGCGCTCAGTGCCTTCTTCAGAGGTGGTCATGTTGTTTCCTTCAGTACATCTTGGTGCAGCGCCCCCACAGGCAAGGATAGGAACAATTTGCTCAAAGGGTTTGGTTTCTTTGAGTCAGTGCAGTGAGAAAGAGAACCGCAGCTGCTGAAAATGTAACAAATGTTGAAATTTTGGTTCCCAACCGAACCAAATCTATCAGGTGGAAAACATGCGTTAAGCATCTGACTGTTATGTGTTCTGATATTAAAACTTTCCATGTTCCCAACTTCATTTGACGTTTTACAGTCCATGTAAATTAATCCAAACTGAATTTTGTGTTGAAATTCTCAATATTTTACATATATTTAGTGTAAAAACAAGAGCAACTGGTGAGTTATGAATCTCTGGGGATCACAGTGCACTGAACATAAATGAGATTCAAGTTACAGGAAAAACCTCATTGTGGCCAAAAAAAAAAAAAAAAAGAGAAAGAAAATGTAGGGCAAATTTACACCTGCTGATCTCACTGAGATGCCAATTTACCTATCAGGTGGGGGGGGGGGAGCACGAGCGCCCCAGAAAACTTTCAATATGATTATAATTGGTTTGAGTAAAATTGGCAGAAAAAGAAAAAAGGAGAAAAAAAGGGAAAAATCAGAAATAAACAACAGACCTTCGGCTGCAGTACCTGGAGTGTATATGACAGGCTGGTTTGTTTAGCGTAATTTATTTAACTGATTTGTTTATAACAGCATGCAGCATATGCGACCCGGAGGCGACCTGCGTTTTGCTCCCCATAATGGCAGATAATTAAATTACGATTATCCTCTTTCTGTGGAGCATGTTCTCACAGGCAGGGAACATCCCCGCAAAAAGAAAGGAGACAAAAAAAGAAAAAAGTTCATCGGTCTTGGACAGGCGCTAATGGTTCTTAGCACAATTATCTCTGACCGAAGAGTCTCGATTAAATGTCGTAATTTTCCATAAAAGCACATGTATCGGCCATAAAAGGCGAGCCTGAAAAGAAAAATGAAGAAATAAAGGAAGAGAAGAATGTGAAATTATCCACTTTAAATATCTAATGGCATTTTCCTTTTCATCTGCGGCTGATTAAACCTTCGCCTCAACACGTGGACGAGCGAGTCTCCATGCTTGCATTCAGGCGTGCACATGCGATAGCAGCACAGGTGGTCTGCATGCACATGTGCAGGTGTGTGTGTAAGTGTGTGTGTGTGTGTTACACAGGGTGAGAACCATGCACTGTCCTGCGGTTGTTCTGCGGTTATTGTCCCTCTAATAAGCCGCTCGGCATGCCGGACGCTCGCCTTAGCTTTTAGCATCAGCCTGTGAAGAACAGAGTTACAGCTGAGTGTTTCTGAACCCTTTTTTCAAAAAGACACAGGTGCTTTTTTATATATTATTTTCCTCCTTGAGGGCTTTTCACAAGCCAAAATGCACGCTGTCCATTCTTCCTGCCCTGTTCACACCTCTTTCGCAGGTGAAACACATTTTGCTCTTGACTGCACGCTCTCAGGTCCAAGCACCATTTCCTGCAAAATGGAGACGCTGGAAAACTTTTAAGTTCCTTTCAGCGGCTCAGAGGGAAGAAATGCAGGAAGGCCATGTTTCAAAAGTTTAAAGGAGAAAGGCCAGAGTGCTTTGGAAAAGTGAATAATGGAGTTGAACATAGAACAAGCTCCTGAATTGCAGTGATTATCATCATTATAAAAAAAATTTTGTTGTAAAAGAGCATTTGCATTAAGAATATAGTGTGAAGCTCCTATATAGAAAAAAGGCACTTAGAAAAGGTTATTCTAAGCTTGGGAAGCAAATCGAGACGCATTGTTTTACCACTTCCTCTCTTCCCCCATCTCTTCATCACAGACAGTTCTGTTTGGCATTTAACAAAAGCTTTTAACTTTTCCATCCAGCGTAATTTCAGAGCACAATAGGACATTTTTAGACTGTAACTTTCCAATCCGTATGCACCTGAACTTTTCATGTCTTTTTGTGACAGTGGAAGATTTCTGCTTTTTACAGAAAAATTACTGTGATCACAAATGCATTATGGTCCGGCAGCCTCTCGGCGGAACAGAGAGGGGACGGGAAGATGCAGCTTTTTGTGTTTTGGCCGTGCACGGACCAGAGCCGGAAGAGGTCCGGAAACCGCTAAAGTACTCTTTTATTTCCCGTCCTTCTCTGCAGGTCAGTGAATTAGAGGACAAGACTGGAGCAGGGCAACTGGAATTTTTTATTATAGTAATTTGCTCAAATAATTCAACCCCCAAAAGTCACAAGCCACTTTGGTCGAAAGGGTGTAGTCTCTGATTTGTACAATGTTCTTCTGTCCTGCAATATTTTTAGGTTACATCTTCACCGGAGTTAAAAATGTACAGTAAAAAATCTATTTTTGGTCTGTTCTGATGCATCGATAGTATATTTATTAACTAAGTTGCCGGCAGATGATACTGCTACAATCATACAACTAAACTGCCCAATTCTGTTCGTTTCACCCAAAAATAATAAATAATATAATAATACAAAATTCTGGAATCAGTCCGTGTCAGTGAACGCATCGCATCCCAACCTCACCAATCCTGGTCCGACTCCAAATCCAGCAGCCATTATAACTTCCATAAAATGTACGGCAGTAATAATGTGTGACATCAATGCAAACCATCTACACAGATTGTGGTCACATTTAATTAGTAGTATGAACAACCACAGGAAAAAAAAATCTGATTTCAGCAAAAAGTTTGAATTGAGCATCAAGACCTGCTGAGCGATCAAAGCCTCTAATTCACCATTTGGTTTTGAAAGGTGACTTTGTTAGGATAATGAAAATAAACACCTTCATTACATTTTTTGCACTAAATCAGAACTGTTTTAGGGCGTCTTGTCACATTTATGCAGATAAGCTGCTGCTGGCCACGCCCCCCAACTCAACGTTTACACTTCATACACAAGAAAATGGCTGCAAACAAACACAGTTGTGCAACTGTACATGTGCTGGAGCTTGACCTCCGTTTGGGTTGCTAGGTAACGGGCTGGGCTCAGCTGGGGTTGCTAGGTAACGGGCTGGGCTCAGCTGGGGTTGCTAGGTAACGGGGCAGTACTCATTCAGGAGGTTTTTGAAACGGCTTGTCTTCAGACAAAAAAAATATAAAAAACATTAACTTATTGCTGGAAAAAGTTTTTTAACCACTTCAACTGTTTTTAGAAACCGTAGAGACTCAGATGAAAGTACAAAAACGTGCAGTGTCAACAAATACGTAAAACAAATGTTTTAATAAAAGTTACATTGTGTTTGACACAAAGGAATTCAATAAAAATATAAACTAATGATGCTTGAATCCAAAAAATTGCTTATTAGCTTCTGATTTAATTAGAACTTTATTTTGAAAGTGTATAGACAGAATAATAATTGCTATACATCAATTTTTAAAATGACATTTTACAGTATTTAGAGGTAATCATCAAAACTCACTACGGAAAAGCGTTACAGGGCTTGTAGCTGATGTGATTTGTAGCCTTTTTTTCAATCTAATTAAAGTAGCGAGTTTGAAAAAAACATGAAATATAAATTATTACAATTTGAAATTTCCCTTTATTGTCTTGTAACATCCTGAAACACAATCCATTCCTGGAATAAAACACACATTAACTAATAAGACAAAGTTGACTTTCTGTCAAAGTCTGAAGAAATTCACACATTGAAACAAACACAATTCTAATTTAGACTCAATCAAGCGTCCTGATGTATAATGTCTAACAATGTGCTCTTTGCGTCCTGGCTGACTGCGTGGGGGCGTTTATAAAGGTACAGGCAATATAAAAAGCACATTAATGAGAATGTGCTTTTCTGCGCTGCGAGTGAAAAACTGCAACCCTGGAATAAATCACCTGAAATTTCCTCTATTTTCCAGTAAATTCAACACATTTTGAAATCATTTTGGAGAACAGGAACTGCATCTTCCCAATTCTGCTGCTGATTTATTAAAAAATGAAAAAAAAAAAAACATCTGTGCGTTTTCAGCAAAGCATCATTAATTTGAACTTCTCTCTCTCAATTAACCACCTGTGTTGATCCAGCCATCTGTTATTTAGTTTAGCTGAAAATAACTTCTCAGTCTCAAGAAGCTGTGAATATATATATGTTTTTCTTCGTCTGTGCGATTGGTTTTAATGGAGGCCTCCTGCTAAACGCTAAACATTTTCAATACCAATTATATTCTGGCGAGGCATAACGTCAGACGGGAGAAAGCAGCTGAGTTTCTTCCTATATGTTCAATTTGTTTTTATTACTTTTTGTTGTTTTTAATTTTAATATCAGTATATTTTATTTTTGTATTCATATTCATGGTGAACAGAGGATCTACACCATGCAGTCGTGAATGAACAAAACTTTTTCTCCACAGTGACACTGTGGCCTCAATAAGTAAACAATGATTTAAAACCATTGCACCTAAATTATTAACAATTTGCCGGATGTCTCATAACTTCCTTCTGAATTGTGCTTAATTAAATGCTTCAGGGTTTGGATGTCGATCTGGAGGATAAGTCTGCTCTGCACACCGGAATCACAAACTGATTTGCGATTGGTTGATGTAGTTTCCTCCACAACGTTCTCTTTGCTTAAAGTTGTGAACGTCTGCATGTCTGCACATAGTGGTTGGGTGTGTGAATTGTAATTTCATATTTTTCCATCACTAATTTATAAAAACAGCTAAAGAATGAAAATATTTGCTTAGCACAACAGTTGATGCGAGTTGAGGTGACTGGAAATTGGTCCACTCGCATTTTCAAGAATAAATATCAGGAGTTTTCACAACTGATAGTCCGTTAGATTCGATTTAATTTCTTAAGCAAAGTTGCAACATTCGCTACATTTTCAGCTGCTGAGGTTCTCTTTCACACTGCACATCTACATTCAAACCGCACCAGAGTTCACTTCATACGAACAGAAACCGAGGTTTGTAGATGGACCGGAGTTTGATTACGCATTCACACCTCACAAAACAAACAGACTGGAGTTTGATTAAAGTGGACTAAACAGGACTGGTGTGAAGAAACCCCGAGGTCACTGCCATAAATCAATAACACTGCATTTAATCCAATTAAATAGCTTTTGTGTGACATTTAAATTAATTTAATGATAGGAAATATCTAAGTGTAGCAATAAGCTAAAAACAGAAGAATTTTTGGTCTAGTTTTTGTTCAGATATCTTAGTACATGCAAACTAGGCAAAACTGACTTACAAGTAACTAGTCAACTAGATATCGGAGTTTAAGTAAATAATTTCTTCATATTGATGAAAAAGTACTAGTTCCACTGGCAGATTATTTCACATTTTTTCCATAAGTGAACTGGTACTTTTTCATCAGCATTAAGTAATTATCGACTGAAAACAATATCTTACTAAAGAAATTAGTTTTGTCCTATTTCAAGTGAGACATTTGCACCAGAAACCTGACTAAAAATACTTTCTAAAATTATGTTTTTACAGTGTTTCTATAAAGAATGTGAACTATATTTATGAAAAGAGCTAGAAATTGCACAATTAAAATATTTTTGTCAAAAGGACACTTGTCCTCGTTGTCTCTGCGTGTCGGTGCGCTGCTGACCCCCTTCATGCGTTTCCACGTTTTAACATAATGGGAATAAAAACAGAGGCTGTGGCATTTATGGCCGTATTTCTGTGTTTGTGTGCAGAACGAACAGCAGACATTAGGCCGCCATAACGCTTCGGCTCCACTTCTCTCTGCGGGGTCAAACTTTCTGCTCCACTCAGGTGAGGCGCACGAAATAAATAAATAAAAAAAAATCATGACAATTATTTTGCCATTTTTCCCAAAGGTAAAAGAGACCATGCTTAAAGGAAGGGCTTTTTAAAAGAGGTCACCTGAACTTACCTTGCTACCTTCTCACTTTCCCAATTCAGTGAGGGGCGAATGGTCTTGGTGGGGGACTGAGCGGCTCTGCACATTACAGCCGAGTCTCAGCAGCCAGAGCCAAAGCAGCCCTGTAATTTCTGCCATTTGACAGTGTGAGCTCAAAAGCAGAGTGATGGCCACTTTTCTGTTATTATTCCCTTGGCAGAGTGCTCGCCGAAGGAAACAACCGCGCTTTAAGAACACGTCCATCAGCCGCTGGCAGTATTTGGAACTGGTATTTGTAAAAAGTAACTCTGACATGTTGTATCGTTAACTTTGAAAAGCGAGCGGTGTTGCACATGTTACAGTATATAATATCCCGCCCTCCATCTGTCCCTCTCGCGTCATGCATTATATGGCAGCAGCTGCTGTTTAAAATTCTCCCAAGCTGAATTTTGTGTTTTATTACTGAGGTCTGTGATTGACGAACAGGCGACAGAAACTTCTCTTGTGTTGAAGTCGTTGAATGTTTCTTATCAGATGAAGGTGCTCATTGGGGACATTAGGATATTTACCAGAGAAGTTCATTTTCTTTCACTTCTCTCATCTGTTATTTCCATTGTCATGTTACCCTTTTCCGGTGGTGGCAACTGCTAACTAAAAAGTTAGCTATGCTAACCACAAAGCACTAATCATAAACGATAGTTCCACTAAGGCAAAAGTGGTATTCTAACATAGCAATTTAGTGGAAGCTAATGCTAAAGCACTAAAATCAGCATGGCATGTAGCAGAAGCTAATGCTAAACCATGCTGACTGTGCCACTGCATGATTTGTCTTGGAAGTACAATTCATACCGTTAGCTTGTTTAAGCATGTGCATACCTTACCTCACAGTCCTGTTAGTTCAAAATATAATTTTCAACTTGATTTGTCCGGAACAGTTCAGCGACCAGCACTAATCATAGACATCAGCTCCACGACCATTAACACTAACATGCTACTCCAACATGGCATCTAGCGGAAACTAGCGCAAAAACGCTACTCTAATGTGGCATTTAGCGGGAGCTAATGCTAGAGTGCTAAATTCAACAATGTTGACTGTGTCACTCCACAATCTGTTCCAAAAGGCCGATCCGTAGCGTTAGCTCACTTGCACACATGCTGAAGAAATACTTCCAGGAGGGTTTTTTTTAATTTCTTTTCTATATTTGTATTGCATTTGAGTATAAAAATAGTGTATAATTTAAATAAGGACAATTCAGTGACTCAATACACAATTTTCTACTAATTTGTTTCCTAATACTAAGTTATGACAATTATTATTCATTAAGAAATTTATAACATTGGTTTGGAAAATAGGTCCTTTTATAGCAAGTAATATTTTGGTTAATGTAAATAATTACATTGCACTTTGCAGATCTACACTTTATATTCTGATGGATTCTGGATACAGAATAAACTTGATGAGGTTTTCAAAACAACTCATATGTGAATTTTGCATGTATTTGTTTGACCCCACTGGTTGTTTGTTCATAAGCGTTGCATTCTTCTGCATATCTCATTCCTTCAGTTGAATGTTGTAAAATAAAGTTTTTTTTGAAAAACAAATAAAATCAAGAGAATGTGAAGAGAAGAAATGAAACTGTTGAGTAAAGTAAGTCTTCAAAATAAGAGAATGAAAATAACGTCTAACTTCAGCAAAGGTGTCAAACTTTATTCAACTGAAAGATCATGAAACATCCAAGAGAATTAAATTGAAGTTAGCAAAAACTAACCCAAAAAAGTAGCTCTGCTATTAATGCATTAGCATATTAGCGGAAGTGTGCTATAAGCATAAAACCACTAATCTAAAGCACTCCATCCCAAATCAAAGGAAGACTGATTGCTAATGATGGCATAAAGACACATAATTTGATTGTTTTTGATTAGCGCAGTGAAGAAGTTCTGTGTTTTCTCCTTTTTTGATGGAAAGCAAAGGACCCAAAAACCTCAGGAAGCTTTTTGGTTTCACCTACTTCTCCCAGTTTCATAAAATCTTATATAAATACAAATTATTTACTCAGAAGATTCTGAACGAGTATAAAACGCCACAAACCAGATTTAATTTGCAAATCATCCTTGTCGCCTTTATAATGACTCAGTATGCCTGCGGCTGTTATCAGCCATGCTTGTGAATAAAGAAACGCAATCCAAGCTGATGTTTGTGTCAAAAGGAGTAACGTTTGCATGTCATTATGATAACAGCGCTTGGGTTGAGGAGTTAAATTGTTTACAGCGCTGATGAAAGCGAGGTGTGATCGTACAACAGTTTATTCAATAAAACAGACATCAGAAACTGATGGAAGGGGATATTTCAGGCGTTGAGCTGCAGCTGCAGAGATTTATTTGTTTTTTCTAACCAGAACTGCCTCCACGTTAGCAGGTAAATGAGTTTTAGTAAGTATTAACTGAGATCAGCGGAGGTTATCTGATCACAGCGGGTCACATGGAACAAAGACTCGTCCCTATTCTGCAGCCACCTGCACCGGCCGCTGCAAATGAGGTTGAAAGCCGCTCCGTGTGAGTTTACCTGCTCTCTGTGCATGTGACTAAACACTCATGTAAGTATGTTTATCTATGCATAACTGCGTGTGTGTGCATGTGCGTCTCCAGGGGACGGTGGGGGTCGACAGATGCTCTTTCTCAGTGAACACAATGAATTACTTATAGGCCGTTAAGCCAAACACAGCCTCGCCGGCCGCTGGTTTACCCAGCACTGATAGGGCCATCTGCCGAGCTGAGTCGGCCTTTCCTCGCTCACGTTACCGGACGCTCATCTGACCGCTGACTAATGACAGCAGGAAACCGTCTGCAGGGATTTGTGCATGCAGCACATGCAGGAAATGAGACGGCTGCAGGCTGCGTGGGCTAACCGGGGTTAGGGTTACGATCAGGCTCCATGATCAGACGAGGGGATTTGAGGCCCAAGCTGCTGTGAGTATGGATATAGAGGAGGGAAGCGTTCAGACACTTAGTCAAAAATTTTATTTTATTTAAAAATACTGCACCTTTAAAAATTTTGCTTTTTTAAGCTTTACGCTATGTTATAATGTTATTTTCTGGAGTGTTTCCATGCATGTTTGAGAAATCCCTAAACGCCTGGGTGGACTTAGCCCAGCTTTCAAGGTGCAGCTCCTCCCCTACTCAGCTCCTTCAGACTAGCTAGTAGCAATTAGCAAACTCCTGGTGGAACTGATAGCTTACTATAGGAGCTAGTCTCAGTGAAACGCTGGTAAAACGTTGTTAAAGGGTTGATAGAGGAGTCATGTTGAGATGACCTCCTGAAGGCGGAGCTTCAGAAAGAGCAGGAGCTTTTAAAGAGACAGAGGCCCAATTTCAAGGCGTTAAATCAGAACGTTAAATTTTGTTTTAAGTTGTATTTTATATAAATAGATTTTTATAACAACAGAAGTTAACATAGTTTCTTGTTTGTGCTATAAAATCCTTGGAAAACACATATTACTACTCTATTAAAAACAAAAATTAACAAAAATTAGATTTTTTATTTTGTTTTAATCATTCGGCAATAAACTAACCATAAACTATTTTAATTAAACAAATAAATAAATAATATTTTTTTTCTGTAGGAATAAAATCATAAATCCAAAACAAATATTTTTTTTCCTTGAGAAAGCTGCAGTATGTAACTTTTATAAAAAATATATTTTTTTACATATTTGTTGAAACTGTCACCATGTTTGGTGTGAGACAGATAAAATGTGAAAAAATAATAGTTTCTGATCCAGTTGCTGACAGTTTGTACTTTAGAGTCTGAAGAGAGTAAAAAGTAAGCAGATACTGATCCCTGAAAAAAGAGTAGATAAAATAATTATGTCAAAAATACACTTTTTGTGTGAAATTACTGATTTCTGAAAAGGTAAATCTGTGGTGAAGATGTTTAAAAGCCCTGAAATAATCCATCCTATTGCTGAAATAATCGCTGCTGCAGTGAGATTGTGAACTCTCCCTTAGCATCGCTAAGATCAACGTCCGTCTCTCAAACTAACAAAACTCATTCTGTTAAACACGGAAGTGGCAGCATCATGCTCTGGGGATGGAAAACCTGTTAGAACCTGTTGAAACTGGGGTGGAGGTTTGACTTCCAGTAGGACAACTACCCTAAACATACAACTAGAAATATAACAGGCGGTTAAGATTAGTTGGATTCATAGATTAGAACGGCCTAGTCAAAGTCCAGTCTGAGCTGGGGCTATTTTACACAGATGAATCTGCAATAAAACTCAGTCAAACCCGTAAAGAACCACAGCTGGAGCTGAAACACAAATGGGCTCAAGAAATTATTTTTTAAAGTGGGCAGAATGTAAATGCACACCACACTTTTCAGTTTTCCTTGTCAAAAAAAATACTGAAAACCTTGAATCTTTTTTTTATCCACATCTACTTTGTGTTTTTCTAACATAAAATGTAATGCAAATGTAAAAAGCATTTAAATTTTTATATCAATATAACCAAAATGAATTTACAAAAATAATTACTTTAAAACCAAAATCAGAATTTAAACAACATAAATTGTTTTATTCATGATGGATTTCCCAAAGATTCTCCCGTCTTTCTAATTTAGTTGCGTTTTTAAACTACAGAGGTTCTGTGACCCTTTAAACCTATTTATAAACCTCTAAACTAAAAGCAAAACAGTCACCCGGGCGAATAAAAACGTACAAGATCAGGTTCCAGTTTGTGAATATACATTTAATTTTTCCATAAAGCTATTACAGGAGTAGCAGACGCAGGAGCTTCAGAGATAACCTGAGCTGCAGCTCCGTAAACATGCTGCAAATGCAAATTTCTTCTCGTTCATGAGAGGAACAGCAGCTGTTTCTGCCTCTGAAGGCACTGAATAACGGCTCTGATTGTGTTTTTATCGGCTGCAACTCACTGCAGGTCGTAGAAACTGGAAATAACAGCAGCAGGCCAAAAAAAAAGAAAAGAAAAACTTACATCAAGCTAAAATATTTCACAACCTTTCCTGCTATTTTATCCCACAAACGCCACACAATGTTTCAGTTCCTCATGGCGCTAAAGTTTGTGTTTTAACATCAGAGCTTAATAAGTAAATTATTAGCTGATGCACAGTTTTATTGTTTATTATGTGGTATTAATTAGAGCTGCAGCTAACTGCTTATTTTAGAAATTGATAATTATCATGATTGATTAATCAGAAAAAAAAGTTGCCAGATTTTGCAGTTTTTCATTTAAGCCTTTTTCAAAACAATGAGAAAAACATTAGTGAAAAATACAAGTAAACAAATAATTCAACAAACATTTTACTACTAAAATGCAATAACACATTTATTATTATTGAGTGAATGCTCAATAATTCGTATGAAAGGATGTACCTGCAGCTAAAAACAATACTTGTAACATCAACCTGAGATGTTTTGTTTACAGCATTTGAACCAATTGAAGCTAAAACTGCAACTTGAGGAATTTAATCCAACTTCAGTTTGTTTGTCTAGTGAATCCGGGTCGCTTGGGGAGATGCAATGTGAAAAACTGTGAACTCTGAACCGGAGCAGAGCGACCGCTCCAAAAGCAGGAAGTTGACTGCAGCGCAGGGCATTATGGGTAAATACAACAAACACTAAGAAGAAATGGCTCTTGCTCTTCTATCAAAAACAAAAGAGAAATCCTTCAACCGAAGTTGCTTTTGATGAACTCAGCTGAAACACCGAGTTCATCAAATCTGGACTGGAATCTCACCTGCGTTTCAACCATAATAAATTGAACATTGACCAACATAGTTGATGTTTATTGATGATTTTCTCTTATTGGTTTTCACAATTGTTGACAATATTATGTGTTTATGTTTTTTTCAATGTTTTCATTAAATGCCATGTTGCTGGAATATGCTATACAAACACATTAGGTTGATTTAAATTAATATTTTCCCATAAAGTGTAGCACCTAAGGTTTTATCATTAGACATTTAGATTTTTCTCTTTTCATTTCTGTAAAAGAACCTGCTCTTGTCCTGCTGGACGTGTCAGAACCAGCTGTAAACGCGGCCAGTTCGGCTCACAGGTAGCGAAACATCGCTGCTGTTTGCTGTCCTTTGTCACACTCCTGCGTTCTCCTATTAATGGGACCAAACTTGACCCGGGTTTATACATGGACAGGAGGCCAAAGAAAACCCTGCACAAACATCTGTGAGTGTCTTTATGAGCGCGTCTGAAAAGCTGCACACATGGGAAAAAAGGCCAGAAAACAACAACAACTGAGAGAAAAAAGAAAAAAGAAAAAGCACTCGACAACACAATGGAGTTTCCCCACAATGGGCCTCTGAGTCTGGGAAATTAGACAGTACAATGATGCACACAATGGCCTAACAAATTGCTCATTTGTGTTTGAAAATGCATCTCCTTTTGAGCGCTTCTGTCAGAGGAGCCACACAGTGACAGATTATGTGTAGCTGTCATCTGCCGAGCGAGTTGGAGTTCAAACCAAACGTAACATCAGTTCTTTCTTTCCCTTTGTTTTGTTCAGATTTTCTTTTAGACATAGCGCTGCTTCAATCTGAAGAGCTGGAGTCAACAGGGCTACAACACAGATCACAGAAAAAAGTGTTTAAATCCTGCAGTTTATCATAGTTAGTCAGTAAAAGTAGCACGATGTAAAAAAAATCACTAAAAATAAAAGACTTTATAATACAGGGCAGCTTTACAATATGGTCAAAAATGCTATAGACTTATTAAAAACGGTATAATGTGTGTCTCAAATAATCAATAATAATTAAAATATCAACCCCAGAACAGAAGCAAAAAGCTGATGTTGGCTGAAACATGCAGGAGATCCTCATCATCCACAGAGAGTTCAGGTCCAACACGGGCTGAAGCGCCGCTCTGAAAGGAAGAAGCCATTACTCTAAAACAATCGTTAAAAACCACAAAACATTGAAATTCTCCTGGACGTCACATGGAACTTAAATCAAACTGTTTGACCAAAATGACCACTGATACATTTGAAGCAACGTCTAAAGATGTCATCCAGAAACAAAACGGAAGTTATTATCTTTGTACGTAAAAATTAACAGTATAGAGTGAGCAAACATTTCTAGAATTTAAAGACTAATGTTGCAAAGAGAAGAGATTACACTGCAAAAACACAACATTTTAACAAGTAATTCTGCTCAGTTTCTTGAGCAAATATCTTAGTACACTTGAATAAGGTAAAACTGGCTTACAAGTAACTATTCAGCAAGATATGAGAACTTGTTTAAGTCAATTATTGATTACTACAATATTAATTAAACAAATACTAGTTCCATTGGCTGATTGTTTCACAGATAAGACATTAAGTGAAATAATCTGCCATTAGAAGCAGTACTTTTTTATGAATATAAAAAAAAATACTGAATTAAAACAAGCTAATATATCTTGCTCAGAAGTTATATGTCTTATTTCACGTGAACAAAGAAACTACACTAAAAATGCTTGGTAAGATTTTTTGTTTTTGTAGTGTAATCAATGCAACTAACAATAAACACATGGATGAGCTTCTCTAAAGCCAAGACATTATTAGTCCTTTGATCCTAAAAATGTTATTTTTGTGTCTCTCAAGGGTCAGATTAGAGTCCAGCAGAAATGAAACCAAAAGTGCCTGGTAAGATTTTGTGTTTTTACAGTGCACTGTCAGTGTCTCCACAGTTCTGCCTAAAAGGTTAATCTGCTGTGGTTGTATCAACCTTCCAGTCCTCTCCGGTCTTCTGGTTCTGGTTTTGCTCTGCATCAGAACCAGAACCAAAGATGGAGAAACAGCATTCAGCTTCTATGCACCACAAATCTGGAACAAACTTCTGGAAAACTGAAAAAGAGCCGAAACACTGAGTTCCTTTAAATCAAGACTGTTTAGAGTTGCTTTTGATTCATAAAAACTGGAACACTGATCGGTATATTTGATGTGTATTGATCATGGCAAACATTATTTCGTGTTTCTCAATTGATTATTGATTATGCTTTTATGACATAAAGCGAATAAACTTAACCTGTTTCGCCAGAAACTAATTTCAGATGTCTGGAATGTAAGTTTAGTGAAGCAAATGTTATGCTAAAAAAATAAAAATAAAATAAAAAAATCATCCTATATTTCTTCTTCAAAGTTCAAAACTTTTAATTATCACCGTAGAAAACGTCATAAAAGTTAAAATATTGAACCAAAGTGAGGATAACTCATCACACTGCTGTGAATATGTCTGAATATGTCTGTAGTCCACCTGTGTCTGTTTTACCCATCTGGTCCTGATAACTGGAGTCACCTCCAAATCCTGACCTGCTTCCGGTCTACAAAGAATAAATCACACAGAAAGCCGAGATTGATGAGAAATGGAAGGGAATAGCACTTTTTTGTTCTAATTCCGAGGAGGAAATGTGGTTATTTTTCTTATATAGTTGAAGAAAAGAGGAGGAGGGGGCGGATGGGTTGTTAGGTGAGGGAAGGGTGACGTCAGGTCCCATCGCGCTGACAGACCTCCTATTGGTCCAGCGGAGGCTTTTAAAAGGTGCAGCCAGCAGCGCACCGGAGGCTCAATCTCTGCGCTCAGGACGCGCCGCGGCGCTCCAACCCGGAACGGGGCTCCGGACCGACCGGAGCCAGGTGAGCTCGGACAGAGACCCACGGAGGAGTGGGAGTGTTTGGAGATACAACAGCGTGACAAATCTGGTCCCGTTACGATGTTCTTAACTGTTTTTTCCTTTTGGTTTAGATGTTGGTGAGGACGCGGCGCGGACCGGACCGTTCATATCAACAGGTAGGTTCATCCAAAGCTCCATTTTAAAGAAGCAAACACTCACAAATCAAACTCCGAACATCTATTTAAAAAAAAAAAGTGAATCAGAAATTAGACAGGAAATTAACGCGTCGTTACGGATTAAAATGACAACAGCTCCATGTTGACTGGACTGAAGAGAGGAGCTGTTAAAAACAGAAGAAGAAGAAATGTGAATCGGTATCAGGAGAGGTGAAAATGAAGTATCAGTCTGTTAAAAAAAACCCTGAAATTTCACTTTTACTAGATTAGTTTCTTTATTTTTCTCCCTGGTTCTGTGTTGCGTTTGGGGAGATTTCAGCACCGGCGCGGGCGGACAGCTCCGCGCATCCGTCCCCGCGGCAGAGACTTCCGGCAGCGGCAGCGTCCATAACAATGGTGACAGCATGAAAGGCGCGAAGACGCATCACGCATTTTATTCATTTCTGTTCGCCTTCTGGAAGCGGCGAAACGCGGGACTGGAGCGCAGCCAGCGTGTCATATTTACATACCCTTCCTCCCCTCCTACTCTTCCTCAATGCATGCACCTACATGCACGCGCACCAAATGGTGTGACACGGCGCGTACGAGCTGCAGCCATGAGAGAAATTCAGCGCTAACAGGTGTTCAAACAGGCCCGCTCGGTACATTCTTCCAATTATTGCAATTAGATGCTGCCTGGTTACCACTCCATAATGTGCAACTGCTGCTGTGGAGGAGTGTGTGTGTGTGTGTGTGTGTGTGTGTGTGTGTGTGTGTGTGTGTGTGTGTGTGTGTGTGTGTGTGTGTGTGTGGAAAGAGAAAAGGGAGGATGACACAGACAGACAGAAATAGAGGGGAAAACAGCAGGAATGCGCATGAAAGAGTGGGTGCATTTGATGTCGCGATTGTTGCTCTCTGTGGAGGATGGGGAGGAAAAAGCGAAGCTTTCTGAATTATATAGTAGTGAGTGAACATCCTCTGCATGCATAACTAGCCCTCTGCTTTCCCCCTAACCTTGAGTCATTATCAGCTTCACCAGACTGTCCACAAACTGGAGGCAACAGTTTGAGTTTTAATAAAGACAAGCGGGAATAAAGAGCAGAGATTAGAGCAGAACATCGGGCTCCTTGGATGGAATAATGTTCTTTATTTGAATTGTTCAGGTTTGCTGGGAAAGGTTATATTTTGCTATTGCACGTTTTTCCTTTGACGGAAAAGTAATGCAAGAGGAAATCCATTCTGATTTATTTGTTTTAGTTTCCACATGAATAATCAGCAGATCTGAACCAAATGCAGGTGAGGTCTCTTTATTTACAAAAAAAAATAAAAAATCAACAGGAAAGACCGGAAACAACCGAAGTACTACTTTGGGAAACCTTAGGATAATCTCCCAATTCTTTCATTTTATTTCAAAATTGCCATTTCTGCAGATCAGTCTTTAAAAAGAGCTTGCAGGGGAAATCGCCCAGGGCTACGAGTTCTCAGAGGGCGACCATTTTAGTTTTTATTCTTTATTTTGTACTATGCATGTTTTACAAACTTAAGGGTTGATTTTTTTTAAATTACACTCAAATACTTTAAAAGTATGACATTATAGCAGGGCTGCAACTAACAATTCTTTTAGTAATCGATTATTAATTAATCGGATAAATTTCCTAATTCAGTTCAGCCTGTTAAATAGTTGCTTATCTTTATTACAAATATCTGGTATTTTTACCAGTGTGTTGACCTTTTTGGATCTGCTGGGTTCTTTGTGACAGATTTCATCCAGTGAAATTCACATAAAGCTGAAACAAACTTTCTTTAGTTGACGATTATTTCAGTAATCGATTCATCACGATTAATCCAGTGAATCGTTTCAGTCTTACACTGTAGCACATATTTTTGAGACCAACATTGTATCGTTTATCATTTATCATGATGCATTTTCTCTAAGAATATTGATCTATTGTCATGATAAATTCCAATTGATGTTTAAAAAAACAGAAACTGTCTGGATTCAGGATTGATATTTTTACAAATTTCTTCGTTTGTTAAATAAGAATACCGACAAGTATAATTTGAAAATGTGATTAAATGCATTTAGTATATGGAGTTTAGTGAGAAAACAAAACAACAACAGTAATTTGTCCTAAATAAGTGTATTATAAATATTTTTCAAGAGCAGTATTTGTGTTTGTGGGGTTATGATTGTTCTGCCAATCAGTCCAATAAAGACATAAGTACACAAATCAGATCACAACTAGTAATGAAGGCTAATTTTTGAGTTATTTCAGGAACTTTATCATAATTTTTATGCATTTCTTTGGCAGGGGGATAGAGCACCAAAACTGGCTCCTGCCCGGGCCCCTGGTTCTTCTAAATACAGCCCTGCTAATTTCTGCTCACTTTTTAGAAAGAAGATACACATATATAAGATAATGACAAGTAATGCTGGCAAATGTTTCAATTTATTTCATGAACTTTATTACAGACTAATATATTTCTTTGTTGTTTGGGGGATCCGGGCACCAAAACTAACTCCATATTTTTCTAAATCCGGCCCTGCCAACTACCGAAAACTAGAAAAAACCTTATCTCAACATTCAACCAAACCAGTGGAAAAACTTTCTTTTATATGTTTGCATTTAAACTAAAGGAAAGTGCAACCTAAACCCACCTTTTTGAAGTGACTCCAGAAGCTATTTGAGGCTAAACAGAGGAATGACAGGATGATCTGGGTGGTATTTCATCAGCACAGCTTGATTTGATGAGTGATTGAGCTGTCATGCTGCAGAGCGAGCGGAGGGCAATCACAGCGGCCTTATCAGTCCGAGGAGCAGAAAGAAAGATAACAGGGCGCCATAAAGCGGGAGGCTATCGGCGCAGGTGAGAGTAAATGTGTGTCATATTAAGCAGGGAGATGTTTGTGGCAGCTGTCAGCCTTGTTTGAACAGGAATCACAATCAGCAGCCAGGCGTGTTTGTGACTCTCTCCGCCCTGCACCTTCTGCTCCTCCACTCCTTTCTCCTTCTGTTCGCCGCTAACCTCCTCCTCCTGTTGCTTCTCCAGCTTCAAGCGCATTGCATCAGTTCCACCGCCGTCTCGAGTCGACTTATTGCAGCTTCAGATCTCTTTCAGCCCGACTTCAAAAAGCCTCCTTGTGAAAACAAGGTGCTCCCATTCTCCTGCCTCGGTCTTGGAAAGCTTTTCTCTTCGATTCTACCCGGAAAGAAAGAAAGAGAGAAAGAGAGAAAGAAAGGAATGAGCTGCAGGGCGAACTGCGATGGGATTGACACGTATTTACTTCCATTTCACTGATTCCATGCGTGGAAATTGGGTAGTTTCAGCTGCAAAACAGAGGATACAAAAATACAATTTTAAATAAAGTGCAGCAATTATGTAAAAAAAGAAAGTTTTACAGTCAGGTCTGTCGCAATAATCAATAAATCATTTAATCACACAATAAATTAAAACAAAGTCAATAATTTCCATTTTCATGATTTATTATTTTTCTACCAAAAACTGGATGACGAAAGTCTTCAGTTCGGTTCTCTGGTCTTTAATAACCTTTTTTCAAGGACAGTTTGACTTACAGAAACTTCATAATTCACTTTATTTGTTGTTTAGTTTATTTATTTTGGGTATTTTTATGTTTTCCAGTTCCAGTGTTAAATGTCAGTTTAAAGTTTATTGATCTTTGAGAATGTGTTATCACATTTTTAAGTCATCACCATTACATTACTTTTAAAATGGTCTCAAAACAACAATATTATCGTTTATCGCGATAACTTCTGGGACAATTTACAGTCCAGCAAAATGTATCGCCAATCAATCAATCAATCAATCAATCAATCAATCAATCAATTTTATTTGTACAGTAAAGGCTTTTTCAAAGTCGGGTCTCAGTTGGAGAGAAGATGAAAAAAAAAAAGCAAAAATTTTTTCGAAAAAAATGTAAGTTAAATTGAACTAAATGCCATTTTCTGATTGGCTGCCAGTCAAATCCGTCAAGTTAGCAACTAATGGAAACGTTTCTGACAAGAAAAAGACAAAATAACTGGAAATAAAAATCAATTTGATGTAATTGGTGTCAATTTATTACATTTCTAAAAAACATGTGGATTTAAAAGATAACAAATGATAAGAACGAAGTTAGACTTTTGATGTATAAAACCATAAAAACCCAAAAATACCCAGTGAACTGTAAGTATCTTTTGCACCTGGTTGAGGCTCATGCTGGTGCCTCTTCGTTTAGCGGCAGCTTTCCCCTCCCCTGCTCTGCTTAAAGCTAAATCCATTGTTTGATGTGGCCTTTTCATTTGCTCGAGGGAAGCAGACAGGAACAGGCGAACGAAAGCCGAGGATACGAGACGAAAAGAAATGATCAGGCTTGATGGAAAAAACGAGGCGTCTTAAAGAAACAAGACTATCTGATTTTTTCAAAGCCGCTTAAACACAATCTGAAAAAGAAACGTTAAGAATTTTGCCTTTAAAAGGACTTTTCTCTTTTGCGCTGCAGTCTGTTAGAATCGTTTTATTTTTGTGATTCTGATTTTATTAAATCATTTCTAAATTAAACAAACAATAAGGCAAATCAGAATCTAAATGACAGGTAATGGAAAAATATGCTTCCAGGGACAGACAGATATTGAATATAACAGATTTCAATACTTATTCAATCTGTGAAGGTGATTATGTCACATATATATTTCCAACTGTTCCTGGGAAATATACATGGGTTTACATCAAGAAACTAACATTGCATTAAATCAATTAATCACATAATAAGTTACAACAAGTTCAATGATTTTACCGCACAGTTTTTCTGTTTTCCATTTTCTTCAGTTTGGTGTTTTGGACATTTTTGTTTACAGAAACTTCCTAATTAATTTCATTTGATGTTTCTGTTGTTTTATTTATTTTGGATATTTAAAATATCTTCCGGTTCCAGCATTAAATGTTCAGTAGAATTTAAAGTTTATTGATTTTTGAGAACGTGTTCTTGCATTATTATGCCATTACCATTATAGTACTTAAAAGTCGTCTCAAAACAACAATATTATCGTTTATCGCAATAACTTCTGGGACAATTTATCGTGACATGCCTACTTGTAACTAATGCGTTCATAAAAAAAACTGACCTTTGTTCATTTTCACTTCAAAATATATTTTTAAACCTAATACATCTGACTGAACCATGTAAGGCGAACCTCATAACATACTTATGAGAAAGTCAAATAATTAGAGTAAGAGATGTACCAATTGAAAAGGAAAACTTTTTTGTCTTAATCAAAAATAAACCATTAGACTGAGAAAAATATACTGTCTGCAGACAAACCCAACAAATGTGAAACATTTAAATACAAGAGTGATTGCTACTTTATAAAGTACACTCATCACAAATATGGCGTAAAGCAACTGTACAAAAACCTTGATGACTTTGAAAACTACATTTGATTTATGAGTTTAATTTAAAAAGCCAAAAATAAAGTGGTTGGACTCTACAATTAAACAAGTAGCTCATACAACTATAAATAAATAATTTTGAACATGGTGGAAAAGGAAGTAGACAGACATAGACTTCCGTTAGCCAATAGCGCGCCGCTAGCTTGGCAGGCAAACATTCACAATATAAGTTTGCATAGACAATGTTAAAATCTTTTAAGTATTTTAAAAACTGAATTTTATTTAATGTTATATCTCATATTGGCGTGTACTTCCAAATATTCATCAGAAAAGTGAAATAAAACACCTGCTATTCACTATTAGCACGTTAGCTCTTATGCTACTGTGGGAATGAAAATGCTAGCTTGTGCAGAGAAAACTTCTGACTGCATATTTAAGTCACATAATTTTAATTTGACACAAAAAGTTTGTAACTACATATTTTAAGCTGCACTGTCTTGTTTTTTGTCAGTGTCTCTGTGATAACTGGAGTTTAGCTGTAAATGTAATTATAATTAGCATTTTAGCATGTTTGAATATTGTTCATACTTGGAGTATGAAGGTTGAATCTTTCTTGTAACGTAGTTACAACCAACATATTAGTCAATTGTGTCCATCTGTTTAGTATTTTTCATTGTAACTGGACTTTAGAAAGTTAGTTGGGAGGAAAACATAAAAAGTTTGAATATGATAGAGGATTATATTCACAGATTTACAAAGAGTCTTAGCATTTTCTCATGGTATAAGAAGACTACTGTAAATATCCCTGAAACTAGTTGTACTAAATTGTTTGCTTTATTTATTTTTAGTAATTTATTACACCAGATTTCCATTGATTGTGGTTCTGATCCTGTTTTGGACCAACAGTTTCAACCATGTTGACCAAACCAACATGAGAAACATTTTTCTTTTTCTTTGCTGAAAAACAAAAAATTGAAACTCTGAAATATAGTTTGAAGTGTGTGATTAAGGTGAGTGTAGAGTACTGTGTTAGTAGTTCTGCAGTAAATATAGAGATAATTTATGTAATTTTCCAGTCTAACATTGACAGAATATTTCTTAAATCTGTGCATGAAGTCAAGCTAAACTACGCCAACCAACTTCAATCTCTGATGTACAATTTTAGCAAACCAAGAGAATAAACAGCATTTTTTTTATTCAGCAACTTTATTTTTGCTCCTCACATATATATTGCACAGAATTACTGGAAAAATTCAGCACCAACATATTCAAAACTCAGTTAATTACACCTGAAAATTAGGAAAACTCTGACACTACTTTGAAGTTACATCATTAAAAGAAAGACTCCAAAACTTCAGAATTCATAATCATCAGGCTCCCATTAAAAGTGTTTTTCAGATTAGCTTGTCACACTTGGTGAAATGATCTTTTCCTTAAGAAAGGCCAATTACTTCTGCATTTTCTTTTCTGCTGTTGTTCATTAACTACAACATCTGGAATTCAATCAGAAAATTAAGCAGATATGTGCAGTAAGCGTCTTCGTTGGTTTCTCACAATCGTGATGCACAACTCAAATCAATACTTTGGAACAGTTTTATTTAAATCCTACGCGTCAGAACAGTTTCAGGTATATAGATTTCAATGAATACACTAATTAAATCCAAGACTGACAGATGGTCCAACGTCCCATTTGTGACGAGTGGAAAAGAAACAGCAGGGACAACGGCAATGGTGCAAAAATGAGACTGGAGAAACTAAATAGATTAACGAGCTGAAGTCTGTTTGCACTTTATCTCGTTTGAGCGACTGCCTGATGAGCTCAAACTGTGCGTGACCGATTTCTGCTCGTGCGGATCGACCCGGATGGCTCTCGTGACCCCCTTCCCCTCGTCTGGTTTTCCACATGATCCCTTTATTTGTCAACCGCTGGTGCTGTTGCTTTCCGTTTTAGTCCAGCGCTGAGAAAAATGTCATGCAAATGCTGGGCAGCTCCTCATTACATGCAGGTTGTGAGTCATGATAAGACGCGGCTGTGTGTTCGCAGACAAAGTGTAACATCTGTATTGTCAGGCTGCCTCCTCTGCACAGCGATAAGAAAAGATTTATTTCAATAGCCCTCACAAAAGACTGTCAGCATTCAGAAAAACATGGATTAACACAAATAAAGGGTTAACTTTATAGTTAACTAAAACTAACAGGCCGGAGCCTCACTATCCACAACGACTCTGAAGACACTTGGATGATATGAGTAACGATAACATTTAATTTTACTTTGTGATAAATATTTTTTAATTATAAAATGAGTCCTTAGCTTTATTCTGTAAAAATTGGGCCATTTTATTTTACTTGAAACAACAAATGTTTTCCAAACTTGGAGAAATGCAGACACCAAAGTCCATACTTCTCAAGAAAATAATAATATTAATAAAAAAACAGACTAAAGATTCATTTTCATGTTTTTAATGTTTGGATGTTGGCCTCTGAACAGTGAAATAATAACTGTAATTTTTCTAAAATATCTTAACAGACAGAATAGTTCATATTTTTTCATAAAGTTCAGGAATTAAATTTATGACCAACGCATGTGAGACTTCATCATTCCTTAGAAAGAGTCTGTTGTTTTCCTGTTGGACATTCCAGGACCAATAATCAGGATTATTACATTTAACTAAAACTAATGGACAAACAAAATCTAACTGCTGTAAATAAAAATGGTAACTAATGGGAAAAACTATGAGGAACCAGAACTTTATTACTGTTATAATATCTTGTTTTTGTGTTTATGAATCTATTCCCCCATACAAGCAGTTTTTACTTCAGCTGTCAGCAAATTTATGCTAGTTTGCAAAATGGCTACAGTAAAAGTTTGGAGAAAACAATAATTCAACATTAAATTAATATATTTTTTGAAAATGGTCCCTTCTGTTGAGTATTCATTTCCCAATCGCATGAATAATCACAATAAAATGCAATACTTTGACCTTTTTGAATTCTGCACCTGAAAATTAGTCACAGTATGACAAAATGTAAAAATGATTTTTAACTTATAGAACAAGTTGAATTAGACAAAAAGTAAAAACAAAATAAAACTGAACTATAATGAAAAACAGAAAACATTATATGCTTGGTTTAACACGTTGAGGATTCCTAAATAATATCTTAAAACCAGAATTACCTGACTGATTTATCATGAGAGAGGAAACTAATAACACACATTGCTAAATGTAATAGTTTCCCAGAATAACCAGGCTAGTGAAAATATAATTAACTTCCTCCATCAAGAGACTACAAAAGCCATTTATTTATGTTTTAATTTGTGCAGGGAGGCCTGTATGCTGCATCTCTATGCATGAAATTAACCCAACACAAACAACAGACATCATTTCCATTTCAATGCTTGAAACCTGTGCGGCGCACCTGAAGCTCAAACGCAGAACTTTGAGAGAAGAACGACATTTTACAGTACTGGGTGTCTTAATTGGTTACCATTCAGTCTTAAAAGAGTTTAAAAGAGAAAGCTCACAGAGCAGCACGTGTCGTTGTTCGTGTTTGATTGCGTTTCAATGCTCACATTTCTATCCCGCCTTTCAGGCTATAGAAAATGTAACAGCTCCCACGATTATGTATTTTCTCATTCGTCTATTTTTGTGTGAATGACTGCTGAGGTTTTACTTTTCGCTTTTCTCTACAAGGTCGACGCGCTAGAGAGAGAGGGGAAAGCGTTTCCTCGTCCACCTGCACGCTGTGAGTGACTGTTAGCATGTCGGCCATCTGCCGCCTTGTCGTGTTTTTTTTTTTTTTTTTAATTCTCCATGCATTGCATTGTGAAGTGCTAGAAGTCAGCCTACGTGTGTCTATTTCTTTCTGAATGTGAGACCTTCCTCTGAAGGTTCCTCAAGTGTGAAGTCTGTTACGAGTCTGCATGCAGGTGTGAAACCTGGCGTGCCCCGACTGCTTCATTAGACGTACCACTTCGGCTGGTTTGTGTGATTTTCCTCTTTTTTTGTTTGCTGTCTCTAAAGTGTGTGTGTGTGTGTGTGTGTGTGTGTGTGTGTGTGTGTGTGTGTGTGTGTGTGTGTGGCAAACTCCTTCAAGCATGATGCGTGTGTGTCTTCATGAGTTTCTGCGTCTGCCTGTATACGTGTGTTTATAATCCAAGGCCATTCAATAGCGCCACATGGATCCATCCCATATCCTTGTCGCCATGGTAACCGAGGCCACTTATCACAGAGGGTCCAGGCAGATCAAACAGGTGTGCATCTCTGCTCAACAACTGTTGCTAGGAACCTTTGTTGCGCAAAACGCACAGGTGCTTGTCGCCACCGGTGGAAACCAGCAGGAGCGCAAAAACATTGTCTTGATGTCCCAGTCTGAACTGGTGTGTGTGTGTGTGTGTGTGTACATGGAGTCTTTGTTCGAAACAGTTTGGCTTCTTCCGAGAGGATTTTTTTTCTTGATATCATTTCACTCTGTGGGTCATCAAGTTATCATCTAGACTAAAGGTCAAATATGACCAGCGTTGGAGTTAAAATGTTAGACATTGTTCTCTATTTTTTCTCCTTTAAACTAAAATCTGAAAATTTCATTTTAAAAATCCACAAAGGCAGTACAGCTTTCATTAAAAGTGAAATGATTTTTAAAAGAGCCATATAATGACATTTAAAAAATAGCATGTGAAGCAAACTTTGTAGTTTGTTCACATCTGTGATTGTTTGCACCTCCAGCCTGATGGTTTGTGATTTTTAGGGTATTTTCACATCTGATAATCCAGTAAACTTGGTTCATTTGGGGACCAAAATTGCAACATTTGTTAAATTTCCAGATTTTGTAGTTTTCTTTCACACTGAATTGTGTCAAACCGTTTGAAAGTCCAGTTCCCCTCCTCACCTGCGGTGGCGCTGCACCAAGAACCACTGAAGGAAACAACATGAAAAACTCAGAACACGACACCTTTACAAAATCTAGACAAAAATGGAGTGGCGTCAGATTTTAGTATTTCGCTTCTGTTGTTGGTAAAAGACAACATCATTAGTCCCACAAGCGCAAGATACACATGTCTGTTTTGGTTGTATTTACCCAGAATCCCCTGCGCTGTAGTCTGCTTCCGACTTTTGGTCTGCTTGGCATTCACATATTCATTCAAACCGCACCAGAGTTCAAAATTTAGGACCAGAGTTCTCATTTTTTGTCTGCGTCAGAGTTCGATACATATTCCCACCTTCCCAAACAAACAGGACTTTCTAGGCAGACAAACTAACTTAAAGCAGACTAAACCAGGCTGGTGTGAACGCACCATGAAATCCTTAAATCCTGGTTTGTGAAGTTGGGTGCAAGAAAAGTAAATTTCTGGACCTTCAAACCCATACCTTTCAGGAACATGAAAAAAGATGTCGTAACTTTGAAAATACACCAAATTAATGTCAAATGTGTAGTTCAAGGTTTTATATTGTTTTAACTTTTGCATTGCATTTATTTAAAACAAAATACCAAAAACAAACTAGAGTATTTTCAGGACAAGCATAGGAAATAGGGAAAGCTGCATCATATTTCTCGGTTAAAAATATTGTATTTCCCGTTTCATAATCTGAAATACTCAAAATGAATGTGTAATTTTGTTCAAAAAACAATCAGAAAAAAGTTGTGAAGGCAGAAAAGTCAAAGTTATTTATGTGACTGGTGTGTTAGATAATACAATTCCTGCTGCTTCTTGCCTGTGATTTAGTTTTAATTTTTTCTTATTCTACACAGGATACCAGCCAAATGTAAACTTCTACTCATGTGTTTCAGCATGAAAAACAACTTTGATTTCAATCATGTAGTCAAACACAAGTCAAATTATCCTCTAGTTTACGTTTTTCATTATTCTTTCTAATGGGAATACCCAATTGCATGAACACAAATACAAACCCACAGGAAGTGTACAATTAAATTGAGTTAAGATCTTTTCTTATATCCCACTGCACAGAGATCATTCCAAACTCTATGTGTGGATCAAAATTGCAAAATGTGGAAAATGTATGTGTGCAGTTTCAGTTTTTAAATTCAAGGTTACAGTAGGACATGTTCAACAGAAAGAAATGGGAAAGAATGGCACAAAGCAGCAGAAGGAAATTACAGGAAAAGGATTGAGAGGAAACGCTGGAGGCTTGGTCAGAGAAACCGTGTTGAATCCAGCGACGGTTCCTCGACTGGCAGATGCTGCCAAGCGCACCACTTTCCCCTTCCTCCCTCCTTTTACTCACCTTTTCTTTGTTCGTAACCTTTCGCCTCCTTTCCTCAACATAGAGCTGAGCGACGTGGCTTAAAAATTCAATCTCAAGGTTTTTTTCATACCAGATCGGATTTTGTTTCTCGTTTTCTTTTCTAAAAAAATAAAGTTAGAAATGGCATAAAACATTTTTAAAAAGTGGCTTCTAATTCATCCATCCCCTTTGAGTTGAACAATGGAGTGGTAGGGCCAGCTACAAGAATATTAGTCACAAGAATATAGTGCTACTAATAGCACAATAATATCCTAAAAATACAAGGAAGTTGCTTTAATGAGAAAAATATTGGATAAAGCTACAAAGGTCTGACGTGAGCAGCTCAGCAAGTCGTCTGCTCAGTTGATCAAAGTCCTTCTACTGATTTGATTCTGATGTGTTAAAAGATGAAGTATTTCCTTAGCTATAAAACCAATATCAAAGTAAAACAAGCTCAACATTCCTCATTTTAAATTTTTATTAGTTTTTCTGTTGGAGTTGGCATAAAATTATGACTTCATCCTGCTGATACTCTGACATTATTTCTCGTGTTATGTTGACTCTACTACTTTATTCTCCTAATACTATGACTTTATTCTGGTAATAAAATGACTTTATTCTGGTAATAAAATGACTTTATTCTGATAATAAAATGACTTTATTCTTGTAATCAAAAATACTGTAACTTCGTCCTAAATACTCTGTCGTAGATTTGACCTGAATTCAAAGTCCAGTAAAACAACATGGCTGTTCTTGGCGCTCTCTAATCTAAAAAAAATTAAAAATCCAGATTTTCAAAGCTTAAGGTTGAATTCAAACTAACCTTGTTCAGTCTGCTAATTCAACTCCAGTCCGTTTACCTAGAAAATCTGGTTCTTATGAGTTGGTGTAGATGCACAATCGGACCAAACTATGAACTCTAGTCTGCCTACAAACCTACATCTCAGTTTGATTGAATTGTACTCTGGTGCATATGTGAGCGCCAAGCAGACCACAGACTGCTCCAAAAGCAGGAAACGGACTATAGCGCAGGGAATTCTGGGTAAATACAACCAAAGCAAACATGCGAGTTTAGTACTAGAGGAGAAATAGCACATGGTCTTTAACCAAAGACAAAAAAGAGAAATCCTGCAATCACTAAAATCTTTTACATTTCATGCAGAAGGAAGTTGCGCTCTGTGTCTTCAGAGGTTTTTATGTTGTTTCCTTCAGTGGTTCTTGGAGCAGCGCCCCCACAGGCGAGGAGAGGAACAGGTTTTTCAATCGTTTTGGATTGTCTGACAGTGCAGTGTGAAAGTGAACCAGCTGAAAAAGTAACAAATGTTGCAATTTTGGTCCCTAAATGAACTGAGTCTAAATCTACAAAAAACAACAATTTAATTAATTGATAAAATCAATTTGTTGCCCAGTTCTACCTCATCCCTCCGTCCTCCAGTTTCCACTTTAACTAGGCATCCTGAGAAGGCACCATGCTGTTGGCGCAACCTCCCCCACTATCTAATAAACCCGAAAGGACAAACATAAGCCCCCCAAAAATTACCCCTCCTTTGGTATTAATACACAGCTCATACGTTATGAGTAAAGCTACGTCTGACATTAAAACATATCTCCTCAGCATTCTCACATTTTCCTGCTTGGTTCTCCCCTGGCTTGCTTTCCACGTGGCTTCCTCTGATGATATTTACCAGATAATTAATATTGACAGGAAGCACTTGAGCTTGCTCAGTGAGCTGTCCACTTTACAAGTATCCACACAAATCCATATTGACAAGCCGGTTGCAGTCTGAGTTGCCCTCCACCTGCTTGTGAGTTTATTTCTGTGTAAACAATTACTGCAAGCTGACAGGAAACCAAACTAGCCTCAGGTGGATTTACACCTGCAGTTGATCTGATTTTGCTTCATTTAATTAAGATATTCGGTTGGCGCCAGAGGCGTAAAGTTGAGTGCAGTTTTTTAATAAAAGATTTTTACCCTGCGCTGCTTTTTCCCCTATATGTTTTCCACCCTCCCCATATGCTCATTTCAGCTTTAATCCCAGCATAACACCTTTCGTTCCTCTCGCTTTCACTCCTTCCTCTCCTCTTCCTCACACCAGATCCCTCACCTCTCCTCCTCTTCCTCCTACCTGCTCCCTGCCTCTCTTCTCTGTGTTTTTTTCCACTGGCGGTCCTTTCCGTAACCCAATAACCTCGAGTCTTGAGCGCGCCCCTCACCTCTCTGCCTCTCCGCGCTGCTCTTCCTGCCCACCGCCTCCTTGTCTCTGGCCGCTGAGGGCTCGCCGTTCCCCTGCGGCGAGCCCTCAGCTAAGGCCGCCATGTGCAGGATGCTCCCTCGGTGAGAGGTCAGTGGTCTGGCTGTTTTTCTCTGTTCTTCCCCTTAGCAATTACCGCGCCATGACTGGAGATCACAGTTTTTCAGTCCCTCTTTTGCAGCCTGCCAAAGGATTAAATATTATTAATCATGTCCAGGGTTTTAATAAATGCATTTAAACTTGAATATTGCTTCAGACTAAAAAAATTACTTCTTTATATTTTTATTATTTTGTTTGATACTTGACATGATTTTGAAATGACAGATTATTACTGTTATTTGAAATTAACTAACTGCACTACTGTCAAAAGTTCATTAGTTTACTATCTATTTCTGAAATAAATTTAACGTGATATGACTGTATTTTGGTCACTTTCGAGTTTCAACAGTAATGCTAATCAAGCTGTCAAAAAGAAATTAAACTACTACACATTTTTTGATAATTACTATTTCTAAACCTGAAATGTCATCCCATATGAAATAGAGCTGAAAGATCTTGACATCCGATATTAGTATTGCTGCTTTGGCCAATAACAGATATGAACCATTAGTATTTGTATTATTTACATATGTGCATATATAAAACAGCCGGAAATATTAAGAATGTGCACAACGTGGAGGGCAAAGGGCAGATTCTTTTACTTGCCATCTGTAGCTGCGCTGCTGTGGTTGAACAAATCCGTTAAATTAAATCTGGAGATGTAAGTTTTATTAATTTAGTGCAACAAATGGAAAAATAACACAGAAAACCTATTGAAGAACAACTCAAAGCCACTCATTTTGTTCTTGTCTTGCTCTCTGTCTTGGCTACTCCGCTACACACGGACCCGTTGCTATAGTAACTGGCTCAACTACAGCTCCGCTACGCGAACAGTCAGTCTGTTACAGTATTATGTTTTCAGGCTCAACGTTTATTTTGAGATTATTAATAAGTGATTGTTTGAACACAGCGGTGCTTGACTAGCTGCACTACTGATGATCTGTCAGTTGGTGTGTCAGTTATTTTTTTAACTGAACTAAAACACAAATTTCTGCAGCTTCTCATAGCCAAGCTAGCGTAACAGTCCTACTTTCTCCCTTTCGCTACTTTTTTTTTCAATTAAAACTTTTTGCTAACCTGTGAAATGTGATACTCTTGGACTTTATTTAATTGCTGTAGTGTTGACAATTAGTTGCAAAACTCCAAGTGCCTTTTTCTTTTATTTAATCGCGCATACATATAAGATTTAGCGTGCTATGTTGACAACTTGCCAGCTAAAACCAATGGTGGTCACTGGTGGTGAGCGTTTTTTTTTTTGCCCTCCAGCAGGAATCTGTGGGCGTCATCTTATGTGTATGAAGTCATGTTACAACGTTTCATAGTGGCAGTTGTTAGTTACTTATTTTTATTTTAGCGTTTACTTGATTGGGACAGACACAGAAGTCAGTCAAATGCCTGTATCACAGTGAATAAATGCCAAAATTTTAAATGCTTGCATCTCCAATGAAGTCTACAGTTGCCTGGTTTATTTAGTTTGGTTCAAGAGAAGGTGCAATATGTTATCTAAAAGTACTCTTTTATGGGGTTTTTTTAAATTACATTGTCCTATTGCCAATAAAGGATGATAATGACTTTTTTCAGAATTTTATGCAATGGCTACACTGGTCCAGAACACCAATTTTAAAAGCTTTCAACTGAGATTGCTATTGGTGCATTGATTTCATTTTTTTACTCAATTTTAAATCTAACCTGCTTCTATTTTTAAGTTGGCTACGATCTGATTTGGCAAATAATGGAGTTTTTTTTTCCCCTAGCAAAATATATGTTTACATGGTTTCATATAAAAATTGAATACCCATTATGTTGTAAACTGGAGTTGCTAAATACTTTAAAAATACAATCACAACTTATGCATTGAGAGGAAATGTATTATTCAGGTCAAGGTAATTGTAAACCAATTTCCATTAGCTGTTTTAATTTTTAAATAGTGACATGTGCAAAGAAAAACGATAATAGCAGAATCTATTAATTTGCCCTTCGTTTGTTTAAATCTACTTAAGCAAAATTAATTTCCAATGAAAATCATTTTCAGAATTGCAAATCATAATGTATGCTGGTGGCCAGAGGACGGAGAAATCTGTTCTGTCGCAGGGCGAATAATGAAAATGTGTCATCTTGGACGAGGACGGCGGACGAACGCCACTCTTCGGTGAATTCCATTTTCTAATTCTCTGACAGACGCAGAGGGGGAGCTGAGCACATGTACCTCCCCCTCACACACACCAATTACTGCAATGAGCAAATGAAAGGCTGTGTCCCATCAGGGCCGCCGTAGGGGGTAGAAGAAGAAGGAGGGGGAGTTATACATAATTGCCCCCCCACACACACTCACACATACATTATCAACAATCATCATCTGCTGCCTGCCTCGTTGATAATCCCACAGTTGTCTGTTCAGCCTTGCAGCAGATTGGCTCGCCCCGTTCAGTCGTACTCCTTGGTTTTTTAAAATATTTTTCTGTCTCTGTGTCTTGTCTGCATTGCTCCATCATGCCATTTTATTTTCCCCTCCTTCTCCTCCTCCTCCTCAACTGTCTGCGTCGCTTTGTGACATTTCTGCCTTTCGTGCTCTAACAGCAATCAAAATACAGTTTGTAAAGAGAGTCTGTTGTGTCAAATAGGGGCTATTTGCAGCTTCGCTGGAGTGCAGATTAAAGAGAGCAACTGAAAAGGCTCTTAATAACTGTTGCTGAATGTTTCGGGTTAAGATTTTTATCCAAATCCTGTAACTAGAGGTGGGAAAATTGATCCAAAATATTACTAATATTGATACAAAGTCAATGTGGTCAGATTGAGACTTTAGTTTAAGATTCCCGATACCAATAAAGGGGCTTTTATCGCTGATACTAATACTTTTTGATATGTCATCAAACTTGTGACCTTATTAGGTATATTTGTGTTTTTTCCAAAGAATTAGTCTGTTCAAACCCAGTTCATATTTATAGAAAAATACTTTACTAAGATATTAACATGAATAATGTACATTTGATAGTTTAATCAATCCAAAATACTAGTGCGGTAGGATCGATACTTTAGTTTAAGATTCCCTCTTGAAACTTTGTTTTATTTTTGTTCCGTAAATTCTCGTATAGAGGTGTGGATACTGCATATTTTGTTGTTGATCCGGTACCAAGTAAATACAGGATCCGTATCACCGACAACAATACTTTAAATTTAAGTTTGATATGTCACCAAACTTCTGACCTGTTGGTTTTTCTGTCGTTCTTCCTTTGATTTAGTTTGTTCAATTCTACTTTACAGCTGTGATACTTTAATTTCAGATTCCCTCATGAAATTTTGTTTTATTTTTATATTGCAGTTTCTCACGGAGGTGTGCAATACAGCATATTTTGGTACCAATCCGAAACCAATACTGTTACAGGTACTTGTTATGTAACAGTATTTCCTTAGAAAAAGTTTGTTCAAGTGTAGCACAGAATTTGGACAAGGTTTATAGTTATCTATGAAATACTTTAATTTGTGTAGTTTTTCTAAATAAAATACAAAAAATATCATTTGAGAGAAAACTGAAGCAAAATTAATAATGAGAAACCACAATACAAAATTAAAAAAAATTCTGAGGGAATTTGAAACTAAAGTGTCGATTTTATTTTGTTAGCATCAATCTGATATAAATAATTTTAACATTTTTGGATCGATTTATCCATCTCTAGTTTCTGAACTGTACCTCAAAAAATATTTTGTCATTTGCTCAAATAATTTTTGACACCTAAAGATCACATGTTTGATGATATAGCAAACTTAAATAAATGCATCGGTATCAGTAGTGGTGATACGGACCTTGACTTTACTTACGGATCAATCACACCTTAGCTTTAATTTCTGGTCTGTATCTTTCTGCAAACCTTAAATTTCACTCGTGTGAGCGGTGAATCCCAGCTGACAGCACCAGAGCGGCGTCTCTGCAGGCTAATTGAAGTCAACCACAGGGTACTGCTAATGATCAGCCTACTGCAACCCCTCGTTGGCCTGTCGCTTTCCTGTCTGGCATTTAGAAACATCTCTAGGAACGAATAAAAAACAAAAAAAAAGAACGAGAGAAAAAAGCCTAAAAAGACAGGAGAGGTGTTGGCGGTGCAGGAGAAGTGACCCAGGTGATGAAGTGACCGCCATGCTGTGCAGGAAGTGGCCGCGTCCGGCTCTGCTCACTTCCGCTCAGTGGCCATTATCCCTGGCTCCACTTTCTCTAACAAAAAAATCAATATGAGCTGGAGGTGGGAGGACAGGAACTCAGGGTGAGGTGAGAGGATGACGCAAGGGGAGTAGAGAAAACGGAGAACAAAAGCATAAAACTGATGCGTAAAGGGTCAGATTTAAAACAAACGTTATACAGCAAATATTTCACAGCAAACCAAAAAAAACAGCTGGGTGTAGGAGAATAAAAATATGCAAACAAAATTTTAAATAAAATGTTCCTAAACTGGGGGTGGCCAATATGGACTTCAGGTTTTATTGCAGTATTTTGTGGTATTCATGTGATAACAATAGAAATGACCATAACTATTTATTACTTCTTTTTTTCTGTAATTGTGTGTTTGAGTGAATGACACAGCAATTATAGCCCCACAAAAACAAAAAGACTTCTCTTGAAAAACTACTCCTAATTGAAAAATGCTTCTTTAGGACAACAGATTTGTATCATCGCATTTAATCATATTTTGGAATTTATTGATATTTATTAGCGCTTGAGTGACCAAACAGTGGAGAAAATAGTCAAACTAACCCAACAAAACAGACATTTTGACAGGTTTTAAACGTTACTGACTGGAATTTGTGACAATAAATCAAAAGTCTTATTATAATGAGACATCTATCTCGATAAATGATAAACAATACGATAAATTCCCAGCCCGAGCCCAACTAAAGGGGAAAGATAAAAAGTTTGCAAATTCTTTCATAGTAGGTACATTTAAAACTGAAAAATTTAATCTGAGGGCAGAAAAATAGTAGAAGAGCCTATAAATGTCTTGTACGCCAGATCAGCTACTTTATTATTAGTACAAAAGTTAAATTAATCCATGTTTTGGAAACATATTTTAGATCTGAAATACCCATAACAGGTGAGCTGTGGTAATATTTTAAGATTTTTATGAATATAAACAATACAATTTAAACTATATTAAGTTATAGTACAGTTTTAATGCGGCATCTGGAGAAATGCCGCATTAAACCTAACATGCAACAATTTATACCTGCTAATGGATAAGGCACCCAAACTGACTCCAGCCCAGGGCCCCTCATCCTTTAAATCCGGCCCTGGAAGTAAGTACCACACAAATAAAACAAAAGTTAAGAGATTAAATAAAACAATAGCTACCAAATAAGAATAAACAATTTAAAAATAATGCTAAATAAATATACAGTGTATTCGAATAAGCTATAGTTGTACATAACATTTTTTAAAATTATTTTTTTATATTTGTGGAAAATAAAGGCTGTGTTTGTGAATATGATAAATCTCTGATTGCACAGCCTCAGCTGGTGGAAGGGAAACATCTATTTAAGCATCTCAGTGTAATAATAAAAAATACAGAGACAATTAAAGGCCTTAAAATGAATTTTCAAGATTCCTGCAATTAAATCAACAATAAAACTAAAGTGAAAATCTTTAAACGAACAATATTTACAGATTTAAAAAGACCTTAACCCCGAGGAGGCTCCCAATGGCGCAGTAAAGGCTACAAAAGCATTAAACGGAGCTTTTTACTGACGCATTATCCAATCAGACCCGGCTGTGTGGTTTAACTGCTGCAGCCCGTCGAAGAGGATGACCCCGCTCTCGGTCAACTGGAGCCTATTTCTGCCCTGTGGCATTTAGGTTTATGAGTCCAGCCCTTACCGTTCCCAAATAATGAGCTTTAGGAGTCAGACAAAATGTCCTGGAGGCCAGAAAACTGTCGAGCTGTATGAAAGTCTGTGTTTTTAAGCATTTTAAACCTAAATTCAACGCTAATATCACACATATCCAACCTAATTCAACTGAAAATAAAAGGCATCTATTAAGATAATATCTTTTAAATTACAAAAATCTGGTATTTTAACTGTGTAGACTTTTACTGTATCTACTGGTTCTTTTTGACAGATTTCATCCATGGAAGTGTAGAGCTGCAACTAGCGATTATTCTGACAATTAATCGGTTTATCGTCAGTATAATACATTAATCAGATTTTTTTAAAACCGCCACATTTTGCAAAGTTTTCATTTACTTCACTTAAAAGTTTTCCTTATTATTTTAAGTGCAAAATGTATATTTTTTGTACTGTTTTGACTTAATTACTGATCTGGATATGTTGTTCTTTGAGTAAAGGACTTTTTATACTTCACTTAATGATTAATCGATGACTAAATTAGTTTAGATTATTTGACTAATCAGTTAATCAGGTTATTTGCTCCAGTCCACTTAAAGAATAATAAAAAAAATATGTATACTAAAAGGAGGAGCTACTTTAGTGTCTGTGGAGGGAAATACGTCTTTATTCGTGCGACTCAGGACTCAGTAACACTTGTGGCGTAAATATAAAGTGATTGAGGAGAAGATTTGTGTTGTAAATCCCAGCGGACGCTGCATCCTCTCCACTTTCACTCTGTGGATTTGAGGATTTAATCTGAGTTGGTCTGCTGCATCCTTACTCAGCACAACTTCGTTTAAACTCACCGTACTGCATTGACGCCTCGTTAGCGGCGTAATCCATATGAAGTGGCACCATGAATTAAAATAAACTGTTTGGGCTCTGGAGAAGCTCTCTTTATGTACGTCATTAACATTAAATCTGAACCTATTTGAATTAATCATCGTGAGCAAATAGCTAATGATTAAATTAGCTCAACATACATGTTAAGGTAAATTATTCATGTTGGATATGGAATATGATAAAAGGATCTTTTTTTTTTTTTTGCTTCCACCCACTCCGCTGTATAAGAATTAAATTTCTTCAACAGGCCTTGACAACCTAATTGAACATTAGTCTAATATAGAGCATTACCACAAGAGAAATGAAAGCCTGCTGTCCTTGAACACTCACAGCTTCATTGTGAACCCTACTGTCTTCTTATTTTGTGAAAGGGCCTTCCTTCCCAAGTGGAGAGCATAATTTAGCTTCTCTAATGACATCGAACTATTCACCAAGCCATCCATAATTGTTGCACCAGAGCTGGGAGAATAATAGTCCCAGGCTTTTCTCCTGCAGTGCATCCCGAGTCCTCCAGGGTTGCCAGATCTGACAGTTTCCTGCCCCAAAACAACGTAAAGCAACGTAAAGCAACGTAAAACCAGTGCAGCTCCCAAAAAGAGCCTGTTGAGAATTTGTTTTGGGTTTAACCAGGATTTGCTTAGGACTTATTATTTGGAATATCATAATTTAATATGTAACTATTTGAGTTTGTTATTTCATAAATCTAGTTAGCATCTGGCTCAAAACGGACTATTAGATCAAAATACATTTGATCAATCTGCATTATGTAATGTTAACGCAGAAAAATGTTCAGTTTAATCACGTTAATGTTGACAGCCCTGACGTGTGTGTACTGCGAGGCGTGTCACCATGTCATATTTTGCTGGGCAATTAATTGTTCCAGAAGTTATTTTGATAAACCATAAAAACGCAGTTTTTAGGTTATTTTTAAGTAATATAATGGCAATAGCATAATAATGCAAGCTCTCAAAGATCAATAGACTTTAAGTTCTAATGAATGTTTAACACTGGAAGACATTTATCCAAAATGAATAAAACAGGAACAACCAATAAAATTAATTATGAGTCTCTGTAAATAAAATTGTCTGTCAAAAAGGGCTAGTTGAGACCAATGCATCAAAAACACTGATTTTGGAAAAAAAATAAAAAATCATGTAAATGGATATTATTGAGATTGTTTGAATTGATCATGCAATTAATTGATTTGTTATTTGTTGTGGCAGACCTATCATCTGCATTCAAGACATTTTTGGCTGTCCTTTATTATATTCTGACCAGAACCAGATCCAGTTACAAAATCATGTTTTATTTTTCGACATTAGCAGAATATAGAAAAGAGATTGTAATGGAAACGCAGCCAGTGAGGCCTTTGAGCCACTGGGAGCCCATTATTTTCTAATATGCTTTTTTAAAATGTGAAAATTAGATGCATGCTGGACGTGGAGCTAATTCCTAATGTGTCATTCTGCATGTGTGCCGTATTGGTAGGTTTAACCAGACAGCATGTCCTCTTGCGGCCATCGCTAATGTTCTCGGCTAATACGTGTAACTCAGTGGCTCACGCTGGACGTTAATGAGCGCTGAGAAGGAAAGGGAAGGAGAGCAGCGCCGGTCTAATGAACTCATAGCTCGCCCTGCGTTGTCACTCTCCTGCTCAGCTCTGTGACCTGGACAATGCCAACGCATTGTTGCTGCGGCTTTGTGGCGTGCCAGCCCAGGCAGCCGGCGCCCCCGTCGACAGTCAATGGGCTCCCTGTAACTTAAACTTGCCGGCGGTTTCAGGGTCAGCACAGGCAGCTGTCATTCTGAGCATTGTTGGCTGTTGACAGCAGCCGCTGACGAGAGCATTCAGAGGAGAGGAGAGGTAAAAAACTCGACACGGCGCGGCGCAAAGTGGTGGCTGCGCGAGTTCGACCCGAAACAATCCAGATTTTTATCTTAACCCAAAGAGATGAGGCAGCGGTGAAGTTAGGCAGAGGAGGTAAACTGTTTAGATGGAGGAAAAAGTCAAAAATAAACAAGTTACATGATGCATCTATCAGAAAGAAGAGGCTGATAGGTTGTATGGTAGCATCTGAGGCTGCCTTATTGGTAAATTTTGGAATAATGGTGACAAATTACAAACACAAAACACAGTGAAGATATTCTTTTTTTGCAAGATTATAAAAAGTTTTTACAAACAAAGCGCACTGTTAAGATAATTCTTTTTGCATGATTGTATAAACTGCAAAAAGTTTAAATTGAGATAAGTTAACATGTCTCAAAAAAATGAAGGAAAGTTATGCAGTAGGATGACCACAAATAACAGTGAAAAAACAGTAAATTTTGTTCATATCTATCAGACAGAAGTGGTTGTATAAGATATGAGACTGTAGACAAACTGAAATCTGACTGAAGTGACTTATTTGTAAATTATGAAATAACAGTGACAATAGAATTACAATTTGTGTAATTTTATGGTCAACGGAAACGCAGCTACTGTAAACAAACATTTACTCAGGCAGTAATGGTATAAACAATCATGTTTGGGTTTGCCCTTCCAGTTCAGATACAGTGTTGTTGAAAATCTGAGTGCAAACAATGTTTATGTGTAGAACTAAGTGGACAAAGATACCATTAAACTAATTTAAAAACTGAAACCAAAACTAAGCAAAACAGAGGAGAGCTTTCCACAAAGATGGACAAAACACAAACTTTACGTTTAGTGTTTTTAAACCCTGATAAGGTTTGTACACCGGCACTGATTTGAACTGCTCACCTAAACAACTTTAGAGCACAAATAATGGAGGAAAATCTGCTAATGTACAAATCCAGCTACGTGTAGCATCCAGTGAGCCTGAACACTACAGACTGAGACTCGGGTCTCAACATGCTGCATTCAGGTACAGCTTGTAAACTAGAGTTTATGTTCACACAGCAGGTCTTGATGCTCAACTACTATAATACCATTAAATGCTACTGCAATCAGACTTATGCTTTACGACCCCAAAGCAACCCTCATGCGCAGACGAAGACTGTGACGTCACACAGCATCGCATTGTTTACGGAAGTAATAACAGACATCACCACCTAAGGATCGATAGTTGCTACGCAAAGGGAGCGACAGTTTGGCACCGACAGCAAAACCACATCAAACTACTACATTTAGAGCAGCTGAACAGCCATTTGAGCTGGAAGCTGCGCTTTGGGGAAACATCTGTGCGTCTTATTTTGTTTTGATGGTTGATTTAGGTTTTTAATATGTACAATTTAATGCCCACTAATTGTTGTTTGTCAACCGCAAATAAAGTCAAAATGAAGAACAGTTTAATATAACTGAGCTCACAGTGACGAGACAGGAGAGCCAATCGATTCACTGGAAAAACTAACTGCAAAGCACAGATGAATCGATTGCCGAGCAGAACATTGTCAAGCTAGGCTCAGATAGCTTCGTGCTAGCGAGTGCTAGCTACTAGTGATGGGTCCAGCAACACCGATGCGTCTGCGCATGTGTCGAGCCCATAGACAAAACCCCGTGTCGGTGCGCGTATTGCTTTCAGCAAGTCACGTGACCGATACAGGAACTGTTTCAA
>CAEFZX010013583.1:0-13109 GCA_903066825.1 Alfaro cultratus | reverse complement strand
TATTAAAATTAAATACAATAGGTACTCTTAATGGTATTGTATTAGCGATTAGGTAATGCATTCAGCAAGTACTTTTAATACTTAAGTATTTTTAAAAGCCAGTACTTTTTGACTTTTACTCAAGTAAAAATATTAATGTGGTACTTTTACTTTTACTAGAGTACATTTTTGTCTGTGTATTTGTAGTTTTACTTAAGTACATTTTTTGAGTACTTTATACAACACTGCTAGTAACAGAGAAAGGCAAGAGTTTGACCTGATGATTTGAACGACAGATGCGGAAGAAGTCACAGCTTCAGAATACGGGACTTGAATTATTTTCTGACTCTGTCAGTTAAAACGGGAACAAATCCATTTTTTAACTTTTTTTTTTTATTATTTTTTTTATTACTATCCAAAATATTAAAAAACTTGACTCGCAAAACAATGTAACATTACGACTTCTTTAATATCCATTACCATTTTAAGCAAGTAAGTCTTTTTTTATTATTATTTTTTTACACTTTTAAAAAAGGGGGATAGCTATTAAATAATATAAAAAATTTTAGAACATTTAAAGAAGCACTTTTTTGGCTTCTTTTCTACATTTGCTTGTGCAAAAATACATATTGAATGACTGCTCACTGTGTACAAATAAAGCCTTGGCTTCCTCTTTCTGGGGAAAAAAAAAAAAAAGTTACTTTTTCAAAGTAACTTTGCCATCACTGCTAACATCTTTTAACACAACAACCTTTTCCGCATCCAATCAGATCAATTGAAGTAGAAATTAATTGAAAGAAGCTGCTTCCATCCAGCTGTTATCAGTGTATCAGATTTACGGTCTTACCAGAAACATGCAAACACAAAAGTTCCATTTCAAGACTACTGTATAGAAAAAAACAAAAAATGACAATTAAAACTTTCAAGATGCTAAAATCTATGAAATTAATTTATTCAATTTAATATTTAATGGTTAAAGAAGTTCTACAGAACAAAGTGAGGGAAGGTTCTGCCTCAGCCCGGTCCGATCCGGCCTGTCTGTTTCTGAGCATCCTACAGCGCACACACACACACACACTCTCACCGGATGCAGGGAGTGCCTCTGAGGATGTAGCTCTGAGCTGCAGGGCGGGTTGCTAACAAAGGAAGACCTGTGCCTGTGTTGGTTCTGGTTCTGGTGAGGAACTGGGCCGCTCCTGGACACTCCTGGAGCTGGAATGTCCTGAGGTCATATCACTTCCTGTTCGGTGGAATGTTTTAGGGTTCAGACCCTGCTCTTGCTCCACAGAGGTCAAAGGTCGGCTGCGTCTGGAGTTTCTGTGACCGACCAAAACAAATGGGAGAAGAACTGGAAGAAAATCTGAAAAGTGTGGCGTGCCCTTATAAAGTCTCTTTACTCTGAAACCTCTGAATGAAATTCATTGCAATAAAATAATTTCAGGATCCTACAAACCAGAACCCAGGTCCAGATGTTCTGGTTCTGGTCTGAGATATTCCTGTTGTTTTTGGTTCCCAGGGTAACGGGTCGGTTCTGTCTCCCTCAGATGAGCGGCTGCCGTCCGGCCTGGCTGTAGGTCCGTGATGGCCGCAGAGCTTCCTGCTGGTGGAGGAGATGAAGCCCGGTCCAGACTCCATGCTGGTCACCATGGCAACACTGGACGGAAGCTCAGCGGTTGAAACCTTCTTGGCCTCCATCCACCTGGACAGGTGAGGCGCCGCCATAGAGCAGTCCTGTGACCCTCAGACACCATGTGACCTTCAGTGTGACTCCCTGCAGGTACCTGGACACCTTCCGCAGAGCCGGCCTGCTATTGGCCAGAGACTGTGCCCACTTGGACCATGACGCTCTGGTCAGTCTGGGCGTAGCCGCCACGGGACACAGGAAGAGGATCCTGCGCCTGGTCGGCCTCATCCAGCGGAGGGAGGCCCAACGAGCCAATCAGAGCGCAGCTCTCCCTTGTGACCCGTCGCAGGGAGGAGGCATCGCCACATCGCACCGCCGAACGCTCGCACCAGGAAGCGCAGCCAGCCTGGACCGCAGGAACGGCCCAGCCATGAAACCCGTCCCCAAACCCAGAACCGTCTTCAACCGCCGCAGGACGGCGCCGGTCCAGTTCAGCACTGCACTGGACCCAGCGGCGCCAGCGGACCGGAGGCTTTCCCAGGAATCCATCTGCTTCACCGTCCTGGAGGGTCTGACCTCACAGGCCACGCCCACAGACGGCCACAGAACCAGCCAGGTGGGAAGAACCCGGCCCAGCCGCAGCCTCTCTCTGTCTGATGCAGCCGGGTCGGTACCGCCTGTCCCTCCGAGGTTGAGTCGCAGCCCCGCCGCCTCCCCGACTCCGGCCCCCTCCTCTGCAGAGAGGCGACCGGTATCGTCTCTACCGGGCCAACCAGGAAGTTTGGACGGTACCAGACTCTCTGGGTCGTCAGGTTTTCCCGGAGGGGGGAGCATGGAGATGGTCTCCAACGAGATCTACTGGGGCACCAATCCCAGCTCTGCTGCCCCCAGTGGAGGGAGGAGTTACTGCAGCCAACAGGCAGCTCCACCGACACCGCCCAGAAATCCGGACCGGAACCAGAACTTGGACAGGAACAGGTGGGTCTCCAGGATCCATGCTTGCTACATGAGGGTGTTTCTAAGGTCAGACACTGATGCTGGACGTGGTTGAGGTCGGAATATTTGACCAAATGCTTAAACATGATTTTTGTCTTCATCGTTTTGAAGTTTGAACAGCAACAAAGTTTTAAAACAAAAACATTCATGGAGGCAAAGAAAGGTTTACATGAAGACATAACTGTAGTAACAACAGTGATTATTTGGCTTTTCAGCGGCAGCACTCTGAGCAACAACTCCTCAGGATCCGCCAGAGGTGAGTCCAGGTTCTGGTGGTTCTGAAACTTTTGGATCACAGCAGAGCCAGAACCTGACCCAGTTCAATCTTTGTCTTCTGATTTCCAGCCTCCACAGACGAGCCAGAGGAGATCAGTCCGTACTGTGAGGCCGTTTTCCAGAGCCGGCGGTCGCCGACTGCGTCTGAGGTGAGACGCCAAGCCAAGCCCCGCCCCGCCTGCTGCCTCACCATGTGCTGACCGACCGGTTTGTTCTGCAGAGCGACCGGAGCCGATCCGATGGCACAGAAACCCGGACAGAGGAGGGGAGAGCCGCTGAGGATCATGGGTAAAGCTGAACAAACCAGAACCAGGAACAGATTCTGCTGGACCACCAGAACTGGGAATGTTTGGGATTTAGCTCCTTTCAGTCAGTCAGAGAATTGGGTCATCTGCAGGGATTCCTAATCCAGGTCCAGTTTACTAGAACCTTTTCAGAACCACAGCTGGACCGAACACACAGCCCTAAAGTTCTCCAGTCAGCAGATCTGTCTTTCCTCCAGATCAGGACTGAATAAACCGGGTCCATTTATCAGATCATGTTCTGTCCCAGAGAGAAGCCGGATTTATGGTTCTGAATACTGATCCGAGGAGAACCAGATCACCAAACTCCGTTTCCACCTGCAGGAGCCACAAGTTCTCCTGGACGCAGCTACTGTCGCAGGCGTTTCTCTCCGGAGACTCTCCGGGTTACAGCTCGGTGGGCGAAGCTCCGCCCCCTCTTCGCTGCTCCTCCTTCCCCCCCGAGGCGGACGATGACCTCACCATCTCGCCCTACGCCAGCTACGCCTCCCTGACCGAGAGAGCCCCGCCCATCATCAGCGGCTGCCTGGACAAGCTGTCGCCACAGGGGTGCGTATGATTTATACAAAGGGACAACTGGGAGGTGCTTCATACATAATGTGTCCAGATTTTGACACCAAAATAATTCATCTGGGGTAAATACTGGCACACTACACGGCCATCTTGAATTTTTCATTAGCTAGCGTTGTTGCTGAAAATGTGCTATATCAATAAAATCACCTTACCAAAGCTTGTGTCCGCATGTGAAAGATTTTGCTGAAATATAAAATTTTCTGAACTCTTTCTGTAATTGTCTCCATGCCAACCCAGAGGGGCGTTTCATTTCCATACCTGCTCAAACTGGGCTTTGTTTTTCTCACCTGGCTTCACAGGTTTCTGTGTGTGTGTGTGTTCAGGGGTCGGAGGTCATCGGTGGGTGTTGTGCTGCGTCTCCTCCTCTTTGCTCCTCCCTGTGTCTCCTCCTGCCTGTGGAGCTGCCTCTGCCTCTCCTCTTCCTCCTCTTCCTCCTCTGCTCGGTGTGTCTGTCCTCTTCAGGCTGAAAGGGCGGGGCGGGACGGGGCGGGACGGGGCGGGCTGCGTTTGAATCGGAACCAGAGGACGTGTCGGGTTTGGGTCGGCTCGTAATCCAGATGTTTCTTTGTTTCAGAAATTATGTTTTCCAGAAACGTTTTGTGAAGTTTGACGGGAAAAATCTGATGTACTTCGGCAGTGAGAAGGTAGGAATCCCTGTCCGGTTCAGATCAACATCAAAGGGTCAGGCCGGGTCATTTTGGGTTGGTCTGACCAAAGGAGGAACACAGAACCATTCCAGAAAATAAAATATAACAAATAACTCAACAGACAAAAAGAAGAACTGTTCTGAGCTGTTTGGTTCAGGAAATCTCCTGACATCAGCTCTCCAGCTGCTTCAGGTGTTTGACCTTTGACCTCTCCCCTCTGTGTTCTTTCAGGATGTCTACCCTAAAGGAGTGATCCCATTGGCTACCATCCAGATGGCTCGCCCAGCCAAAGACAACAAGTTTGAGATCGTGACGAGTCACCGGATCTTTGTGTTTCGGACCGATAATGAAGGTGAGACTCGCAGACAGGAAGTTAATGATTCTGCTTCCTGCTGAAGGTCCATTTACAGCCACAAGTTTTCATACACCTGGTCTGGTTTAAACTGACATAAATCTATCCATGAGTCATGTTTCCATCTGACTGTCAGGCAGCTTTAAGCAAACTTTTAAAAGTTTCAAAAAAGAACAGAAAAGTGAACTAGTCGTGTTTCCGTCTGCTGGTTATACAGAACATGATGTCATCCAATGCTACTACTTCCTGTAAGTAGAGGTTGCTAGCTAGCAGTTTCCACAGTGGTTCCTCTTTTAAGGTGGAGACCGACCAGTAGATGGCAGCAATCGCTTCGTCACAACTTTTCCTGAAAACGTGTTTCCACCTCACCTTTAGCGAATAAATAGTTCTTATGTGATGTCACACTTCCAGGAACTTTGTAACTGACAGCCATCTTTGTAGGTATCCATAACTGTCATGACAGTTGCTATTAAGTTGCTATGGGAACAGGAAATAAGCCACATTCTGTGTCTCATACGGGTCCATCCCGAAGCAGCCATTTTGTTTATTTCTCTTCATTGGTCAAAAGTGTCATTGTATTTTCTTTTTGTTGGTCTGGAGGCCATGATTCAGGGATGTTCTGAGTTTGCCTACCAAGATGGAGGATCACAGTGATGTGGATCACTTCCGCTTCGTGGGAACCATCTATAAATCTATCCAGATATATATATATATATATATATATATATATATATATATATATATCAAATTTATATGATCAAAAACCACCTGAAACGAGTTTTGTTTTCAAAATTTTTCCACTTTCAAATATGGTGGTGGCAGCATGATGCTGTGGGGCTGCTTTACACTGTGAATCCGTTTGGGGGCGGAGTTTAAAAACCCAAGAGCTCAAGTCCTTCCTGTTTCTGCTGTTGCCATGGTGATGACTGCTTCCTGCTGTGCCGTGGCAGCGCTTAGGCGGCGTTGGGTGGCCACTCTGCAGGAACACGTCCGGGACCACCAGGTGTTTGGGCGGCGATGCTTTGGACCCGGATCACACTGCCAGAAACACGGCGCCCTGGAGCTCAAAGGAACCAAGTCGAGAGTCTACGCTGCCATCAACACTGACCAGATCTGGCTCCACAAGAGTGAGCAGGTGAGCCGCCCCGCCGGCAGGTGAGGAAGGGGTCAAAGGTGACAGGAATTGATGCAGTCATGTTCAGGTCCGGTCTCTGTCCGCAGTGCTTCAGGAACGGAATCGGCATCACCGTCATCGAGGCCCGCGGAGCGACGATCCGGGACGGGAAACACAGGAGCTTCGACCTCATCACGCCGTATAAAACCTTCAGGTGGGCCACGCCCCTCCAGGTAGAACCCCTCCCCTGGTGAGGTTCTGGTGACCCGGCTCACATCAGACCCTTCCTCCCTCTTTCTCCAGCTTCACGGCCGAGTCAGACCGCGACAAGCGGGACTGGATGGAGGCGCTGCAGGAAGCCATCGCCGAGACGCTGTCGGACTACGAGGTCGCAGAGAAGATCTGGTCCAACCGGTTCAACCGGACCTGCGCCGACTGCAAGGCCCAGAACCCGGACTGGGCCTCCATCAACCTGTGTGTGGTCATCTGTAAGAACTGTGCAGGTAGGCCCAGTAGAGCAACTTCTGAGTCAAAACCGCTCTGACGGCCAGTAGCCGGTCCAGAGTATCCGGCGGTTACTACTCCTGTTTTAGGGTCAAAGGTCACATTATAGAAAAACATGGAAGTCTGTGCCACGTCCTTTGAAGATAGAAAGACGTACTGTGTGTGTGTGTGTGTGCATGTGTGTGTGTAGGGCAGCATAGAGGTCTGGGGACGATGGTCTCTAAGGTTCAGAGTCTGAAACTCGACACCAGCGTCTGGAGCAACGAGATCGTTCAGGTGAGCCTCCATCATCCGTCCAGGTGGGGTTGCAGGTTCTGACCGGCTGGAGGAAGTTCTGACTGTGTGTGTGTGTCAGCTGTTCATCATGCTGGGGAACGACCGGGCCAATGACTTCTGGGCGGCGCGCCTCCCTGCATCCAAGGAGCTGGACTGTGACGCATCGCCTGAGCTGCGGAGGGATTTCATCACCCAGAAGTACCGAGAGGGCCGGTTCCGCCGGGCCCACCCGACGTTCAGTGGCCAGGAGGAGCTGCTGAAGGTCAGACTGGAGGGGTTTCCCTGTCACACCTGCAGGGAGGCTGCTTCATTATCAGACTGATGAGCTCTAACATGTTTCTGGGTTTGTGACCCGCTCAGCTGGTAGCTGTTTGTCCCACGGAAGTGAACGCCTCGTTCTCTGTGTGTCCCGCAGGTCCTCTGCTCTGCCGTCTCTGAGCAGACGCTCCTGAAAACCGTCACTCAGATTTTCTCGGAGGCGGCCCGGCTCGCCGGCGACCCGGACGACCTCCAGCAGCAGCGGCAGCAGTTGAGCCCTGCAGGTGAGGCACTTCCTGGTGCCTTGAGGTCAGTCAGAGCAGAACCGCTTGTTAAAATCAAGAGGAAACTTCAATTACAACTGATTACGGAAGATCTTAAAAATCAGTCACAGGATGCAAACAAAACACTTTTAAACTCAACAAATAAACAGTTAATGATGGTTACTGACCAACCGTTACTAATGTTTACTAACTAACTGCTAACAGTTATTGATGTTTACTACCGGTTACTAACAATTAATGAAGGTTACTGACAAACAGTTACAAACAGTTCCCAATGTTTACTGAAGGTTTCTGATTTTTACTAATGGTTACAGACAGTTGCTAGTGGTTCCTGATGGTAACTAGCGGTTACCAAGTTACCAGAGGTTATAGACTTATTGCCGGGACACGGCGCCAGCACTAGCTGCTCAGTGGATGTGGTTTAGCCAGTCTGACAGTTGGGACGCGATCCTCCTGATGGAGGTGAGTTTAGGAGATCACCAACCCGCTGACTGCAGGGCGCCCCCTAGCTGCAGCAGGGAGCGTCACACCAGGGAGAGGCTGAGTGGCTCTGGTCCTATCAGGGACTGGACGATGGAACAGGAAGTGACTGAACGGCCGTCTGGCTCTGGTTGCAGATCCCAGCGTGTACGATGAGATCATGCAGCCCGTCCTTCACTCCGGCTTCCTCTACAAGGCGTCTTCGCTCGGCAGGGGGACGCTGTCCAGGAAAACCCGGGAAGGTCGGACAACTCCTGAAGAACGAGCCGCCAAGCGACCAGGCCGGTCCGGACCGCATTCTGCTGCGGCAACAAACCCAATTTGTTCTCCTTTCAGACTTCCAGAAGTTCTGGTGCTCCGTGGACCGGTCCCTGGTTCTGTACGAGTCGGACCACTCGGCCGACCCGTGCCTGCAGATCGACGTGAAGGACATTGTGTGTCTGGGAGTCGGCCGACCCGATTCCGCCAGCAACAACAATGGTTTCATCGACAGGTTGGTCCTCAGCTCCACGCCGCCCCCTGCAGGGCTCCGTCTGAACACAACAGTTCTGCTTGGTCCGATCCCAATGGTTCTACTCGGTCCATCCTGCAGGTTCCGCTACACCTTTGAGTTGTACGTGGCGTCGGAGAAGCTGTTCCTGTTCGGGTTAGAGACGGCCGACGAGCTGCACAGCTGGACCAAAGCCATCGGACAGGTCCGATCCGCCTCATGTCTTGGTTCCGTTCGGATTCACAGAAACCAGAACAAACGTATCTGATCAGATCCTTTAAGTCTGAGAAAAACAAGGAGAATAAGTCGATTCTGTTCCACTGTGGTCCGGCAGGCCGCCACGCCGCTCAGCTGTCACTGCCTGCTGACCAGGGAGTTTGAGCGGGTCGGGCTGCTGCGGTACCGGGCCATGTTGGACCCGCAGCAGTGGAAAGAGGCCTACTTTGTCCTGCAGAAGTCCAACCTGTTCGTCTGTCCCCGGACCGACGGCGCGGCCGAGGACATCGTCAACCTGAACCGTCTGCAGGAACTGAGTCAGTGTCCTGGTTCGGGTCCTGGTTTGGGTTCTGGTGGTTTCAGTGGGACTGTCTGTGTTTGTGTTGAAGGTATCACCTCCGAGAGTGAGAATCAGGAGAAGAAAGACATCCTGGTTCTGGTGGAGAAGGGAAGGTGAGATAAGGAGCGACCCGGCTCCACCGCGTCTTACCGGTTCTGTTAAGGTTCTGTTCCGGTTCATCTCCAGTTCTGTTCTGGTCAGGACTCTACACCTGCAGGGTGTGGGTCGCTCCGACTTCTCGCTGTGGCTCTTGGACATCCGGCGGGCGGCAGGTGGGAACGGGAACGCGCTCCGGGAGCAGCAGATGAGCCGTAACGACATTCCCATCATCGTGGACAGCTGCATCGCCTTCATCACGCAGTACGGTGAGCAGAACCGCTCCGGACCCGGCTGGCTGCAGAACCTCTCGGCTCACTGTTCTGGTTCCCTGCAGGTCTGGGACATGAAGGGATCTACAGGAAGAACGGAGCCAAATCCAGGATCCGGCTGCTAATGGATGAGTTCCGGAAAGACGCGCGGAACGTCAAACTGCGGATCGGCGACCACTTCATCGAAGACGTGACGGACGTTCTGAAGAGGTTCTTCAGAGAGATCGACGACCCGATCTTCATGGCCGAGCTGCACCCGCTGTGGCAGGAGGCAGCCAGTGAGTCCAGCTCCGTGCAGAACACTCCTCTAGGGGGCGCCGATTGTAGACTTAAACATTAACAGCAATAATCTGGGTTATGATAACCGCCTTTCAAAGTCATGTTTTCACCATGTTATTTATTCATTTATAAACTTCACAGTTTCAGTATAAATATTTAATTAGCAAGTTAAATATTTAGCTAGCAAGCTAACTAAATATTTAATTAGGATGCTACATATTTAGCCTACTAACTATTTATTTTCCAAACTAAACATTTAACTTTTCACTACATATTTAGTTCCCGACTGTTTAGATGTTAGCCAAATATTAAGCCAGTTGCCTGGAGAACTGGTTTCAACATGGCGATGATGCCCATAAATATCGTTAGTAACAACTCTTACAATCATCTCTTATAAGCTTCACTTTCCATAACCAATCACCACTTTTGATTTGTTCAGTTTATCATCGCAGGCGCTACATGTAACCTTGATTTTAGACTTGATTTTAGGGGTTGTTTGGAGTGGCCATATTGAAACGTGACGTCCGTCTTCAGTTGTAACTGGGGGTAGTCAGCGTTCACATTTTGGAGGGCGTTCTCGTTAATTTTTCAAAAATTTTTCAAAAATACAATTTGAAAACAGCTACTAAACTTGCCAAATATTTACGGTAGCTAGCAAGCTGGCCTGCTGAATAAATATTTAGCTAACTAGCTAAATGTATAATTTCCAAACAAGTTGCCAATTAAATGTTTAGATCTGAGTTAAATATTTAGCTTACTAACTAGCTAAATATGAAGCTAGAGTGCTAGAGGATTCTGGGTTGGGTTCAACTTTAATGAAGTTGTTACCATGGAAACAGAACCAGAACCTGACTGCTTGGAGCAGTGAATCCTGATCGACGATCTTGTTTCCCGTTCAGAACTTCCTCAGAAGCGTTCCCGGTTGGACTGCTACAAGGAGATCATCCGGAACCTTCCTCGGATCAACCGGACCACTCTGGCCGCGCTCATCAGCCATCTTTACAGGTCGGGGTCTTCATCATCAGCAGCAGCTTTGGCAGCAGGGAGCAGTTGCCGGTTCTGACCCGTCTCCTCTTCATCAGGGTCCAGAAGTGCGCCGACCTGAACCAGATGTGCACCAAGAACCTGTCGCTGCTGTTCGCTCCCAGCTTGTTCCAGACCGACGGGAAGGGCGAGCACGAGGTGAAGATTGTGGAGGATCTGATTGACAACTACCTGGACGTGTTCGAGGTGAATCGACCCGCAGGACAACCTGAGGAGAACCCTGTGGTTCTGATGGAGGTTCTGATTTAGGAGAACCTGCTGACCTGTGGTTCTGTTTCAGATCGACGAGGATCATCAGACTCAGATTGAACTGGAAATCAGCCTCATCACCAGCTGGAAGGACACTCAGGTCAGCTCTCTCACACTCACACTCACACACACACACACACACACACACACACTCACACACACACTCACACACACAGGGGAGACGAACCTGGAAATTTCCTCATACTGTTCAAGTTTTGGTCCAACTATGAGAATAAAGTGAAAATATAGAGTAAAAATGCAGAAAAATTAAGAGGGAAATTTTGTTTTAACAAGAAAAAGGCTCCTGCATTGATCATGATCTGAGGAGAGCAGCTCTTCCTCCTAAGGAGACTCAGTCGCTGCTGGTAATTTGATGCTGATGTGCTAAAAGATGAAGGAGTTCCTTACCAGGAAAACCAGAGACAAAGCTGTAAAACATGGATGTCCAACAAGATGGCCGCCCTGGCCCTGCTGACATCACAGGGTCACATTGGTGGGGAAAAAATATCCAGATTTTCCAAAAATTAAATCCTGGAAAACCAAAAATTTGCTGTCTTGATGTGTGGGTTCTGCTGGGTCGGTTCTGATGCGGTTCTGTCTGTAGCTCTCTCAGGCGGGCGACCTAATCATCGAAGTCTACCTGGAGATGAAGATCCCCGACTGCTGCGTCACTCTGAAGGTAGCTCCAGCCCTCCGCCTTCTTCAGTGTTTCCAGATGTGACGGTGTGACCTTTGACCCCGCAGGTGTCACCCACCATGTGTGCGGAGGAGCTGACCAATCAGGTTCTGTACATGAGGAACGTCCCGGCTGGAGAGAGGGACGTCTGGATGACCTTCGAGGCCATCGAGGACGGCCAGCTGGGTGAGAGCCGGTCCTGACCCGCTTCCACCGGTCCTGACCCGCTTCCACCGGTCCTGACCCGCTTCCACCGGTCCTGACCCGCTTCCACCGGTCCTGACCCGCTTNTCCACCGGTCCTGACCCAGTTCCACCGGTCCTGACCCAGTTCCACCGGTCCTGACCCAGTTCCACCGGTCCTGACCCGCTTCCCACCGGTCCTGACCCAGTTCCACCGGTCCTGACCCAGTTCCACCGGTTCCACCGGTCCTGACCCGCTTCCACCGGTCCTGACCCGCTTCCACCGGTCCTGACCCAGTTCCACCGGTCCTGACCCGCTTCCACCGGTCCTGACCCAGTTCCACCGGTCCTGACCCAGTTCCACCGGTCCTGACCCAGTTCTTTACTTACCAAGAATGCAAGTTGTTGATTTTGGAGTTAATCTATGCTGCCAGTTTTCTCTTGTATCCAGAGGTTTGACTGTATTTCCATAACATGAAGGATTTCATTTTTCATATCATCAGTCGGTTTTATATCACCGCTTTCTTTACAAAAGACACTTTAGGCAAAAAATAAATAATAATCATTTCCTTGGCAAAAAAAGACAGACCGTTATTTTAGGAAGGTGATGATACACAACATAATAAAAAAATTCACTAAATTTTAACATTATCTTGTGTCCACTGTATTAAATACTGACTGAATAAAGACATTAAACAGTTTTTATAAAACATAAGAACCTAAAAGGTCGATGAATAGATAAAAAGATATTCTTACAGTACAGTGTGTGGTTTCTCTAGAAGGAATATTCAAACTTTTCTCCATAAAGTGCCTGAACTCACCGCAGCCTCTGGATCTACCGTTACTGCCGCCATGTCTGTACATGAGGAACAGAACCAGAACCAAGAACAGAATCATCCTTATAATGTCCCTCCGTTTTCCCGCCTTCGCAGCCCTTCTGTAATTTATGAGCCAGAAGCTGAGTGTTTATATTTCTGAACGGAATCGCATAAGAGCATTTATCATCCCACACCGGACTCCGTTTGGACCGTTTCTCTCCCCTAATCTGGGATATCTCCGCCATTTTGTTTCTGTCTCAACGGCTCTACTTCAGGATGACCAGCAACGCCCCCTGCTGGATGGAGGCTAAACTACAATAAAACATTATATATAACCTCATTAGTTAACCGAAATAACCTAGTTTTGATCTAACAAACCGGTTCTTCTTGTCCTCCAGAGCGTCCGCTGCATCCCAAGGAGAAGGTTCTGGAACAGGCGCTGCAATGGTGCAAGATGGCCGACCCAAGCTCCGCCCACCTGCTAGTGAAGCGGGTTCCTATAGGAGAAGGCCTGAACATCCTGACCTGTAGGTGGCGCACGTGGATCCCCCTGTCTGTCTGTCTGCCATCGGCTCTTTGCACATAAGGCTCTGATGTCACAACCGCATGCGCAAATGCGGCTCATTTTTTTCCGCTTTGAGTTACTATGACAGCTAGAAAAGACTTCAACTTTCAACTTTATTGTCAATTCTTCTTGCATGTCCAGACATACAAGGGAATCGAAATGACGTTTCTCGCCATCCCACGGTGATACAAGACAGGTGTAACTAACTTTGAGTAAC
>CAEFZX010013582.1:0-33338 GCA_903066825.1 Alfaro cultratus | reverse complement strand
TTTTATTTTTTATGCAAAGTTTCAAAACATAATAATAAAACACCAACTTTCAAAAAATGTTTTACAACTTTATTAAATATTTTTTGAAAATTAAAAAAAAAAAAAAAAAAAAAAAAAAAAACATTTGTGACCTAAATGAGGAAGTTGGATTGAAATGAAAAGCTAATTTGACTGTTAAAATATCAGAAGACATTTGCAGAAATTCAGGCTTCATATTGTACAAAGAGGATAAATTAAAATAATTTACCACGACTGAAAATACTACAGATCTTTGGGAGCAGAAAAGAGTGCGTTTAGTCAAAGGTGTTCAGGCACATTCAACAAACATTTGTTTGTTGGTTTTGTAAGGATTTATTCTGCAAATTATATCAAAAAGTATAGTTTGAGCAGATTGTGAAAAATCGTACAAACACATGCAAGCAGGAAGGCTGAAAAACATATCATCCTTATTGGCAAGGATCTGAATAGCAAACACTTTGCCTAATGCCAAGTTACACACCTTTGATTGTGGACCAAGAAAAATTTTGAACAACCCAAAGTTCCACCCCAATAACACATGGGTACGTAATTATGTTCTGTTTGTCAGACACGTCTGACTGATATTTCATCTTACTTTCAAGAACCATTCAGTCAGAATGAACCATGGTCATAGTAAGCAGTTTGTGTCAGCAAAGGACATCATCCTAAAATTTTGTTTAATGTAATTAAGGAAAGAAACAATCTTTATACGTGAAATATTTTCTTTTACATGAACAAAATTGCAAATGGTTTTATTCAAACCTTACCTATCAGTCATGGTCATCTTATAAATCACATCAGCCTGTCAGGAAAAAAAAGAAAAGACAAAGGTCCACTGAGAGACTCTAGACATGATGATCCAGACACTAGCTTCACCTTCATTAACATCTGGCTTTCTAGTAGAAAAAAATTAACAGTTTTTTCCTGAACATTTCATTTATGGAAAAGCAATTTTAAAAATATGATGTTTCTCTAAATACCAGACTTGTTGACAGCTGGTTGTCTCACCTGGCCTAGGAAGTAGATACCTCCGCCCACTATGAAGGCAGAGATAGCCGTACCAATCACAGCAAAGAGGGTGATGGAGCCAATGTTCTGGAAGAAGTTACCCTGAATACACACACAAATACACAGCTCAGATATTCATGTACAGTATGCAATGTCAAATAGCACCATTATATAACATGTGTCCAGCATTATAATGAAAGGTACAGGTACAAACATATGTAAAAAAAAGACTGTGGGCATATGAAATGATTTGTACCTGGCAATAACTCACTGCCACTCCTAAATTGATATGCACACAGAAACATTAGAATGTTTTTTTGTTTTTTTAATCACAGTAGTATATTCAGACATAGGAAAGAAAAAAATATATAAAATGAATTTAAGTACATGTTTTCAGTGGGCAACGAAAATCCCACATTAAGAAATATTCTAATTATAGAATCCCCATCGCCACCCTAAGAAAGTCATCTAAAATAAACGAAAATGCAATATTTCCTGTTATTTACATTTCAGTTTATGAATTCAGTTTTTGTCTGGAATATAATTCCACAACTTCCTGTTCCTGCAACAAAAATATGACACAGGCTGCATTGTTGAATTACAGGAAGAAGGTTCTGCATTTGAAATCCGACCGGTAGCGTTTCTGCAAAGAGTTTAAATTCTTGGGTTCTTTCCAGTTTCTGCATTCCTCCCACAGCCCAACAAACAGAATGTCAAGTTAATTGGTCACTCTGACGTTAGACAATTTAGTGTGACCAATTTTCAGTTGTGCAGATGAATGATTCAAAATACATGTGAAAGTTTAACCCAGAAATGGTTCAGTGCAAACACATTAAACCTTTCTTCTGTGGCATTTATTGACTATAACAGCGGCCTTCAACTCCAGGTCTTTAGGTCCAGTGTTCTGAAACTTTAAGACGTGTCTTTGATTAAACACACCTTAGTCAAATGCTGAGGGAATTGACAGGACTCTGGGGAACTTCAGAGCATACTGAGGAGGTGGTTCAGTCATTTGATTCATGTATGTTTGACCAGAGACAGATCTACATGCTCCAGGACACAGAACCTCAAGGCCTGGATTTAAATATCCCTGGACTAAATTTACATCCCATTTAAAACAACAATGACAAATGAAAAATAGAGTATTGGGAATTTTAGATGTTTAAAAGAAAGTGGTGAAATAGTAAAAAATAAATAAATAAATAAAAATCCCTGTTTGTTCCAACCTTGTAAAATGTAACAAGAAAAGATTAAATGCTATTGTTTGAGAGAAACAATAGCATTTAAAAGAAAGTATTAAAAGAAATATGGTAAAAAAAAGTGCAAACATTTTGGAAAACACAGTTGTCCTTTGAGGTGGTATTTTCCCCCACTGAATTAATGTTCTAAGCATTCACACAATTATGCTCCTGCAGTTAAAGATATGTCTACCAGTGGTCCCAATAAGAATGGATGGTTGCTAGATATATAAACTTGGCCACTGTTTGTAGACAGGCATGGCAATGGCTACCGTTCAGCAGCCTTTTTAAACAGGAGGGCCAGAGGAGGACGAGAACATGAATAATAACCCACAGAAACTAAGCACACCCAACTGTATTGACTTTTCAGTCAGAAAGCGGCCCAACCCAAAACCATATGATCATTCTTTGTGAGTTGCATGCTCATTCAGCACATTGTTGCCTCATGTTTCCTGAAGTCATTACTTTTTACAGTAATTATTGTTTTATCACCTACATAAACTGCACTTTTCATTTTTATTTTCCTATTCTGTCCACAGGTTGAACCTGGAATTGCCACTTTAACTCATCAAGGGGGTTGTGCTGGAAATACAGGTTTAGTTAAAAATGTGACCATACCTTATGTAAAGAGTATCCAGATTCAAATATGATGGGTGGAAGAAGCAGGAGGAAAAACATGTTGGGTCGAAACATTTCTTCCTCCTTGAGAAGAAAGAGAGAAAGGCAAAAGAAGAAGCACATTAAAAATATGCATGAAACAATCTGCAACATCAACTTTGGCTCTGTGTTGTCCCAGCAAGAATTAGGAAATACATAACATTCAGAAACAGCAGCTAATAAACCAACAAGTGAAATAATGCAATGAGCAACTACTAACATCTTTTCATCTTACAAAGCTGACTCCAGGATGACCACATGCAGACATCAGCTGCTTGTCAGGAGGCATACCTGCCTATCAACCTCCATTAGCAACACATCCCATAAAAATGGCTGTAAATTTCTAACAATTCTTTTTTTAATCTCCAAGTGTCTTATTCATTCACAAACACACAAACAAGCCCACGCATGCACACACAGTATCCCAGTGACCTTAGCTCTGTGATTATTTCTGCAGTATAATGAAGTCATTGTTGCTTCCCAGCAAAATGGGCCAGCCGCCCAGATAAGGCTTTGGCATCATGTGCCCGTGCGCTACTCTCTGGCTGTGCATGATGCACATGTGTTTTTGTAGTAGCAACATGTGTGTAGTTGTGTGTGCATGTACTTATTCTGTGCATAATTCATGTTTGTAAAACAAAAATCAAAAGACATTATGCATGCAAGAGTTTTTCCATGTTCTTATTCCAGGTAGACGCTGGCATTGTTTTCTATCAGAGGAACAGAAAAGAGGCGAGTGAGCGTTTGCTGCAGCTGCTAAACAATCTCCCTCTTTGTTTAATGGAAGTCATTTTTGACAGCTGGTAGAGCCTGCTGTGGTCATCACCACAAGCATTTGGTGATGACAACAATCGCCTCGATATAAACAAAAAAGTACAGGGGCACATTCACAAAAATACTTCTAAGATCTGAATCAGAAGCACTGTACTGGCCAGTCACAAATTTAATTTTAAACTTATAAGTATCTTACAACTGCTATGAAAATATCACAAAATCAAGGTTTACGAGAAGGGGCTCGGAGGGCTTTTGTGGTCACAGTACAAAAACTCTGACAAGCAGTTTTAAAAGTTTCCTAATGATCTACCAGTGGTGGGCTGTCAGGGCCTGAAAAATCTTCTCTCCAAGAAACCTTAACAAATATATCTATAACTTAAATTATAATGTTTGTTCAATTAAATTTAGTGCACTTTCAATCAGATTTTAGTCTGTCTGTGTTGCCAAGGTTAATCTAATCTGCCCAGGGTCTTCACAATCCATAGACCAAGCCTATGTCCCGTAATCGATATAGCAGGGGAACTGTTCTTTTAACCAGCTTACAGATTCACCTCACAGCACCTGCTCGAAGGCCCACATGGTGTCAGACATTTTCCAAGCATTGATTGGATGATCAGAACAACTGTATCAGCCACAAGTTTAGTTAGTAAAGGATGTGTCCCGCAATCTGTACTGTGGACATTAATAACTTGTAATTTCTTAATTCCATGCCTGCAATGGCTGATAGAGAAGGAGAAATTGGCTTCTCCTTCTCAGGAATGATTAAAATGCATTTTCAAGAAAGGCAGACTGTCCTGAAAGAACTGGACATTGTAAAAGAGAGGAGGGTCTCTCAACAGCTAGGCCGCTGAATAAACCCCCGCACTCTCTATCTCGCTCTATACTCTGTGCATCTTTTAAAAGTCCTACCACATATATATATACACATATACACACACATTTTATATATTATATAAAAAAATTAAAAAAAACATCTGAAGGAAACCTTCATAAGAAAATCCTAGCTGTCTTCTCTGTGTTTATTTGCACACAGCACAGTTAGTGAGATCTGTTTCATGTGTCCACTCAGAAGGACACATTAAAATACCTGGTCTGAATGACGTATTCAGAGCAGGATACTTCAAATCCGATTACTCAACACAGATATTGATGCAAGGTTTTAGCAAGACCTCTGAAAATACCATGTCATCCTATATTGTGCTTTTTGGATTTATTAGTATTGGTTGCTTATATAATTGTAATGTAATAGGGGTTCCTCTGAAAGCCCAGGTACCAATGCATGGCCTGCCACTGTTATCTAAGTAACTTTTATAGCCAATCAGTCGTGTTTAACAGTAGAGAAAATATGAGATGTTGATAAAAACAGAAAGAGAGGGAGAACCCCACAGGACATCGTGTTACAAAACAAATTTTGAATTACTAATTTTCCAGTTAAAAAACACTCGGCATCAGAGAACATGCAACTGAGGTGAAAGGGTAAGGTTTGACTTAGTTTGTCTACTAATAATGCATTCAAATTTCAGGAAAAGTAGGCCAACCGTTGCTTCCAGGTTGGTAAAGTTGATGTTAGTGACTTGACATTTATCTCCAGTAGAGCTCCACCTTTCAGTCCAGCTTACAGCCACAGACACAGCAAGGCATGCCGTGCATTAACTGCAACTTGACATCTACAGCTGCACTCCTGCCGAAAGCATGAGTTCAGATGTTTCACTGACACACACAGGATTGTTGACTGGAGTGATAGATCAAGCATATAAAACATCTCTTCACACAAGCACGTAAACAGAGAAGAACTTGAGCAGAAATGGTCTAATCTAGCCTCACAGGGTTTGGACATTTAATCTTTTCTTGGAATAACAGTTGATTGAGAAAACAGAAAATAGTTATTTATTTCCACGCCACAAGAAGGAGTGCTTAGACACTAGGTCCGGTTCTGTCAGAATTACAACAAAAATGAAACCAAACAGCATAGGGCGTCCAAAGTCAGTCCTCAAAGGTTGATATCCTGCATGTTTTGGTTATTGCCTTACTTCAACACACATGGATAAAATAAGGGCACATTAGGAGGCATCTCCAGAACACTGACATGCTGAGGAGGTACTGTAGTAACTACCGCCAAGAGGAAAACTAAAATATGTATGACACTGGCCCTTGAGGACTGACTTTGGACACGCCTGTCGTAGGGGATATAGTGTCTAGTAGAAACAGATGTAGTCCTCTGGCTTTTTATAATTTTGTCACATAACTAGAATGTGTGATTGAGCAAGACAAAGTAGTACACATTTGTGAAATAGAAAGAAAAGGATACATTCCATTTGTAAAATACATTTGAATTTTGCCATCTTAATGCAAGAACAGCTGCAGGTTTTTTGTGGTTTATCTGTACCAGCTCTGCTTACTAGAGAGTGAAATATTTGCCTATTCTGTGGTGTGTTTTTGAGCTACAAACTCTACAACAAATTTCCAAATGGAGTTCCATCTGTACTTTGACTATACCATTTAAAATTTTCTATGTAATTCTGGCTTCAAGTTGATTACAACTTCTTTACAAGTTTGTCCCTAACCCATCTGTTCTGGTTCTTGGTCTTTACGATGCTGATTATTCATTGACTTTCTCTAACAAACCACTAAGACCTTTACAACTGGTTCCATTGGGTTTTCTTCAAGGATGTTAGAATAAAAGGATCTAATCACATATAGATGACACATTTCAGATTTGTTATTTGTACGATATATCTAAAACTCATGTATCTTTTCCCTCTTATTTTACTGACTTAAATTGTGCTGATCTTTCATATTAAATTCTAATAAAATCCACTGTGGTTTGTGAAAGAGATGAGGCAAAATGTGGGTATGAATACTTCCATAAGGCACTGTATATTAATAGACAGCAGAGAAATATACACTTTAGGGGAAAAAAAGATGAAATAGATAAACTCAGAAAGCAGAGGGTTGATATGGTCTTTGTATGTGCTGTGTCTGAATGCAAAGTTAATGAAAAAAGATGAATGCCTAAAGATGAAGGAAAAACAGTTAAAAGTGAGCCGAGAGATACCAGGAAAAAAATAAATAAAAATATGAGAGGGTCCATAGGCGAGAACATTGTTCAGAGCAGAGGGTCCCTGGAAGCTTGGCTTTGACAACCAGTGACATCACCACAAGGGAAAAAGGCCCCTGAAACCACAATTAAAACTTGTCTCTATGTGTCAGTTTCTCTCTCTCTCCTTCTCTGGCATGGGAGCCATCTATTAAAAGTATGTGCTGCCCTTTGGGGCTTAAAACACACCACTGCAGCCACTGAGGAAAATGATGAGCCTGTTTATTTCAGTACAGGCAATACAACACTATAATGGAGAGAATGCAAAATTATTAGCCAGGTTGTAAATATATTCACCTGCTTTTCTCTGTCAGTGCTCTGCCTAGAAGACATATTGCTGCTAGAAGGTTACTTTGTACCAGCGCGCTATTTCTTCTTCAATCTGTGTCAGAGCACAAGGGAGAAATCGGCAGATGAGAAGAAAAAAAGAAAGGAGTAAAAAGAATGAGAAGAGCACACTGGCAAACGTTTGTTCATCTGATGAGAGAGAGAATTGGTAAAAGAAAGTTGGTTGTTCATTTCAGCAGCACTTTATTGCAATAATTTCAGTTTTTTTGCATTTTAAGGGTATCTCACCTATCATTTTTCATGTAAATGAATGAGTTAATATTTATTTATGTCAAACAAAATTACAAAAAGAGAACTTGAAAACAAGTAAAAGAGAAAATAAAAATAAAAAAAGAAACAAGACGTATGAATAACTAAAACTAACGTTCTTGTATAAAATGGCTTTGGTACAAATGCACATGCGCACAGATTACCAACAGCAGTAAATCCAAAGGGGTCACTGATGGACCACCATTCAAAGTGTAAGTATCTTTAGTTTGGAGCAATAGTTCATAAAATGGAGATGGGAGCTGATGTGGTGTTCTTCCACATCTGTCTTGAAGCACTTATCAACTAAACTATTAGAACTTACCACCAGCTGTGACACATTGTTGGGGAAATGAGCTTGCATGAACACATCACCATTTGCAAGCATCGGGAGCATTTGCACAGATGTATAAAAACATCTTGAGCTAAATTAATGGTTTCTTGTGGTAGTATAATTTTACACTGAAAACTGGAGCTAAATCCAACTACTAGTTTGAGTGCAAGTTGCAAAATTTATGTTTTTAGGAATAAAAAGGATGCCACAAACACAGAGGCCACATATTTCCTTTAAAAATAATTCTAACTTAAATATTTTGTTTATTTTTTCTCCTTTACTTCTTTAAGGTGAGGAGAATGACAAGCAATGCTTTAATTAGTAATTGAGGACGGCGTCAAAATTCTGAAACAATAGAACACGACAATGAATGTTATGTGTTGATCTTGGTTGATCAGGAAGTAGCTGAAAGAAAAAAGCTACCTACCTAAACCTGCTCATATTTAAGCTCAGACTTTAATGTGTAGCAACAAAATGAGAAGAGGTGATTTCTGAAAACGTTTTCATTAGAACAATTTATAGACTTGTGTGATTCTTATCACATAGTTCTGCACAAGACATTGCTGCTACATCAAAGGAAAAGAAAACAAGAATTCACTTTCAGATCTAACCTTTATAGAAATTGATCATGCACATGTTCATGTAGCCACAGCAACAACAGTTTGTTTCCGCATGTCACTTTTTATGGCTTGAAGAGAGCCTGAAGGTTTGTAACACAGACTGTTAGGGCAGAACCAAACTGTCCTTAAAAGAAGAGATTACAGACACTTTTAGTAAGGTGTGACTATTATTTGGGTACTGTTTAAGAAGGCTGAAGTCAGTGTTTGACACAGTTTGTGATATGGCATGGACACATGCTGAAGTGCAAGTCTGATAAGCTCTGAAGAAACTTATCACACACACACACACACACACACACACACACACACACACACACACACACACACACACACACACACACACACACACACATTAAGAACTGTGGGAATCCCAGTGTTTTCTCACAAAATATTTCAGTAACAGGCATTAATAACTATTTGGAGTGGAGACGGGGGCAGATGGAAGGTTTCCTCATCATGTTTTCCAACCAATCTTTGTAATTTTGATTTCATGCCTTTCCACTGTACAAAACATGTTTTTAAAACTTAACAGGACCAAGTCGGATAGCGTCAGTAGAAATGTAGTTGGCAGTTTAAGCAGAAAATGCAACAGGCATTTAGGTTATTCATGACCAGGAAAGAGTAACACTAGTGTTATGCAATTTTATAGTGTATTACATTGAAAAGGATTAGGAAATGTTGATGCACGGGGTGCTGTGGTGGTGCAGGGATTAAGCAAACCCACATATGGAGGTCTTAGTCCTCGACGTGGCCGTCGCAGGTTCTATTGGTGAGTAAATAAACATGTAGCTGAATGTTTACATACTTCATACTGGTGGTTTACTTGCTTAACCAGCTTGTCAACTTCATTGGACAGGAAGCACTCGATATCAAAGTTTAAATACACTTGGCAGAGCAGCTAACGCAATTACACCACATTTTATGGTTTTATTCAGAGCTAATAAGACAAGACTTCATGATAAAAGCCTTATCTAGGGTCAGCATAAAGCTCTCTGAACTCCAAAGAGCATAAAGTCAATTAAACATGCTGACAGTAGCTTTTCTGCTCATAAAACCCCCACAGGCTAAATGCGGAGTTTATTATGTTTTCAGGCTACAGGGTGTAATTTATCCCTGGCTGATTTCACTTAATCCGGAAAACATTCTGAGTGTGTTGGTGAGAGATTGATGAAATGATGAAAAATCTTACAAATACTACTGCTACCAAGAATAATGCTAACATTAATTATAATTTGGTAAATTCACTAATTTTCCCACATAAAATATGATACAACACTTTTAGACTGTTATATATTATTTAACAAGAGCAAACTTTACCTGTAGGAAATATTTTCTATTTAAAAATAATGTTTTAAGTTTTATAATGTCATACAGAACAAATATTGCTGTTTTTAGTGTCCTAAAAACAGCAATATATTTCTAAAATGTCAACTTTGCTTGACACATAATAGTGCAAGCTGAATTTAGTTAGAAATGCTCAATGATGGTGGACTGATTATTTCAGTAAGAGCTCTCACTATATGTGGAGAAATTGAGATTGGGATTTTACTGTAAAAAAAAATAATTATAAATTTCTGTCAAATAGCCCACACCTACAAAAACTTGCAAAACATTTTTATAACCTTGAACTATTTTTGTTATTTTTATGTCTTAGGTACATTACAACGGCAACCTGTAATGTAATTTCTTGGGATTTTGTGTCATACAAAGAAGTGCAGAAATGTGAAGTAGAAGGAAATGCATAGTTTTAAAACTTTGGGGGGAAAAAAACCAAAAACAAAACCCAACATAATTGTTGAGTGCATATTACACCATCCTCATTTGCATTCCAAATACAATTCAGTGCAATCAGTTACATCACAAGCTCAATCAGTGAATTAGGAGTGAGTCTAAATGTAGCTGTTCTGTGAAGGCTTCATATTATTAGAGAACAGAATCATGAAGACCAACAGCAGACATGTCAGGGATAAAGTTGTAGAGAAGTTTAAAGTAGTATTAAGTTATTAATCAATGTCCCAAACTGTGAACATCTCAGCGAGCACTGTTCAATCCATAATCCAAAATAAAAAGAGTACAGCACAATTACAAGCTACTAAAACATGACTTTCCACATAAACTAAGAGGCAGAACAAGGAGCAGCCAAAAGGCCCTTAAATGTCTTCCACAACTCAGGTGGAAGAATCTGTTGACATGACAACTATTAGCTACGCACTCTACAAATTTTCCCTTCATGGAAGACCAACGGAAAAATAGACAATGTTGACAGACAGACATAAGAAGTCATCTTGGAATTAGGTGTGTTCTAGTCCTGCCACAAATGGTCAAATGAGATGAAAAATTTAAACATTTTACCAACATACAAACATTAAGAGGGATTTAGCACTGCACACCTTAAGTCCACCATGCACACAGTGAAACACAGCAACAGCTGCTTCATGTTGTGAAGACAGCTTAATTCAGTAGAGAAAGAGAAATCTATCCAAGTTGATTAGAACATGAATAATTCTTAATATGGGGAAATTCAAGAAGAAACTTGATGTGGCTTACAGCAGAACAATGACCTTATGGCTTTCTCCATAAATGTATGTAAGTCAAAGTCTAAACATACATTTATGTTTACAAACACTCTCCAATCAAGTCTGACTAATGATATTTTGCAAAGAAGAATGTGTAAGAATTTTAATTTCTATGTGCAAAATTGTTAGACATATGCAAAAAGATTTATTGGTTCTAGAAAGTTTCCGCACAACGAAGTTGAATATAAAGGCCCAATACACTTTCCAGATTTTGAAAAAAAAAAAAAAATCTCAAGTAGATTAAAGTTTGTGGTTGTAACATAAAAAGATTGTTCTATTTAAATTTTTTATGCTTCTTAGAATTAACCTATCATGAAGCCTCAGGCCTATATACACAGCCTGGTTGTTTAAAATCAACTACAATCACCGAGACGGTCACCTGCAGATTTACCGGATGGGACAACATGGGCCGAGGGGCCTTGGGGGCTCTAATTACTTCTACCAATGACTCAGCAACACCCCAGGGCCCACAACTAGGAAAAAAAACAACAAAAAAAACAATGGGTCCCTGTGTATAAGAAACATTGACAACCTGCCCTCTTTTCCTCCCTCCTCTCTCACTCAACAACGCTTTCTCTCCACCCCTTGATTGTCCATTTTCTCAGTAGTTGGCAGGGAAAAAGGAATGTTAATGAAAGGCGCAAAAAATGAGAAGTGATAAAGAGGAAGAGACAGCCACCAGAGAATGACGTGTGATAGAGATGAAGGAATGAGATTAGATTCTAAGTGACAAGGAAATGGGCCAAAATGTTCCCTACTAAACCGCATTGGACAAAAAGAAGTGTTATTCTATCCTAATATACTATGCCAGTTTAGATCACTCTGTACTTTCCAAATATTTTGCAGTGCATACATGGTGTACATCTTTGTCTGGTGTGTGATTGTTTCAATGCATAGAAAAAGCTTCCAGTGTGAAAAAAGACAAAATGAGTTATGGAACCAGTTGATCCAAACTTTACCTTCCAGTTGGCCAGTTCCTGGAACTCGATGATCTTAATGAACCCTCCCATTAGGATTCCTAGAAAAGGTAAGAACAAGAAAGATGACACAGCTGATTAAATAGTTTAACGTCTCCCTTTAAGAAAAAAAATAATAATAATTCCTGAAATATTTCCTTCTTTATTTAAAAAGGACATACCTAAACAAAAAAAGTACAAAAGAAAATGTATTAAGTTAGTGTTTTCTAAGGCTTTGCAGGTGCATTAATTAAGAAGGAAACAGCACTGCGTACGAGGTAAAGCAAAGGACACAGAGAGACAAAAAAATCTTTGGATGCTGGTTTATTGTGAGATGTTAAGAGATAACATAGACCAAGACAGACAATAGGCAGATGGAAGAGAGGAAATGATGAAACGGAGCCTTTCTTCTGATTTAACACTGTGTTATCTCTCCACTGCAGACTCCCTGGCTGCTCCAAGCACTCAAACAGAAGTTCTGACCCTGTGCAGTATGCAGGCCATAAAAAGGGAAAAGCCCTTCAGGGTCAAGATGCATGTGTGTTACTGAGGTGTAGAGAAAACACATGCGCGAGCATGTGAAGAGAGAGTACAGTTACAAGGAGAATTCACCTCAAGTGATCTTTTCAAAATGTGTGGAGCCCTATCTCTTTTGTTACATAACACAACACACTTGATTGTTAAGTTAGGCTGCATGATGGAATGCAGAGGACATCCTGGCATAAAGTTGGCCAACCTGACGAGCTTATCCTACCAGCTGTAGATAAGCCGCTGCTCGAACAACTATAACATAAAAGATGGATGATGCCACCACAGAATCAAATAAGGTCTTATGAAGTCCCCCTTGCACCCAAAATGACCTCAGCCTCCTCATCAGGTAGAGTCTGCTCTGACCATTCCTGTAAAGCGAATCAGTTTTGAATGTCCAGTCCAGCTCATTGTTCAGGTGAACACTCAGGTCCTTAGAGTTCACCATCTCAATGTCCTTTAGCTGAATGTTCACTGGTGTCAGCTTGGTCGGTCTGCACCTGTGTAAATCCACAACCAGCTCGCTGGTTTTAGCCGCATTGATCAAGAGGTGGTTTGTATGTGATGCCTTGAAACTGGCCTCTGTCTCTTTAAAAAGCCCTCACCTTTTCTGACACTCCTTCAATGCATTATAACAACAGTGGTTTGACATGATGCCATTTACAAACGTTCTTACTTCACTGCGTTAAAACATTTGCATAATAAGTACAAACACTGTTCCATCAGGTGTTTGTTAATTGCTGCTGCCACTAGTCTTTTTGAGCTTTGTGGGTGGAAAGTTGGCTGGCAACTGCAATTCCAGGTAGCTATGTGGAAATAGAAGCCGCTTTGTAAGACCAAGCATTTGGCACCTCGGATGGCTGCCACGGGGAGATTCAAAGATTTCTGAAATATGAAAAGAATCAAAGCCATACTCCAGGTATGTCTTCAATGAGGGAATAACATTATAGAATGATATAAAGCTCAGAAGAGTCCATTTTACATAATACTGCTCCTTTAAAAAAACTAAACCCAGAAATGGACCACTGCTGAAAGGTGACATAGATAGTCTTAACTTTCTGTAAAGATGTATAACAAGAACACACCCTTAGATTCTGGATTTTTTTTTGTGTATTGTAAAAATCTAAAGTTTTTGCAGTATATTTAGTTAATCATAAACCTTTACATTTTGACTTTGTCTTTCCTTGAAAAACAATGAAATGATGGCTCTTTGGTATCCATGTTAGCACAAATACCAAAGATTTGAGCGTCTAGTTTTAAGCCATATCAGAACCTGATGTACCAGATTTTTTATTTCAATACTAAAACCACAGAACTAATAATGAGTGTATTTTTTTACTGACAGAGTATCAGGGATCAGCAACCATTTGGAATCTAACGGTCACGTTTACCTTTATTTCAACAAAACAAGATTAGTCTAGAGCCCAAAACCAGTTTGACCAGGAAATTTATATATATACACAATGCAAATTATTTCCATTATAAGAAGAAACATTTACCCATTTACTCCAGGAAAAATACTCAGAGTTCCCTGTAGCTCAGAGAATAGAGTTTAAAATACCCAGAACCAGAACCACACATGGAGAGCCGCATTCAGATTCTATGCACCACAAATCTGGGACAAACTTCCAGAAAACTGCCAAACAGCTAAAACACTGAGTTCCTTTAAACCAAGGCTAAAAACCCACCTGTTTAGAGTTGCTTTTGATTAGTAGTGAATGGAACACTGAGCAACATACTTGATGTGTATTGATGATTTTGGTGATGGCACTTATACAAATTTAATGTCTGTTACTGGTTATCCCAATTGTTGACTGCATGGCGTTTTTATAACTTTGTATTTTTGTGTTTTATGATGAAAACAGAACTTTGAACGGCCTTATTGCTGAAATGTGCCATACAAATAAACTTGATTGACTATTTATAGAATGAAGCAAGCTGAGTCCTTATCATATTTATGTTAAATAGGCAGCACACTTAAAAAAAACCAAAAACAAATAAACACGAACATTTACAAAAAAAAATTCAGAAAAAGGTAAACAAATTGCTTCATGACTTCATTAGTCATGTAGAAATTTTAAGGTGTCACGTCACAATATGCATGGGGCTAAAACCAATCTTTTCTTTAGTTCGCCTTTACAATTTACAACTTTGCTTGTCTCTGTATAATTTTGGTTTAAAGTTTTAAGAGCCACTTTGTAGGGATTTATTAGCAACATCTGGCTCTGGAGCCACAGGCTGAAAAGCCCTGCTTTAGATCAACAATCAACTGAGTGAAAAAGAGCAAAGTTAGTTATTTTGAATGTAATAAAGTTTTCTCCAATGGATTACATTGACTAAAAAGTCAGTCAGACAGCTACAGCTGATCCGGAACACTAATGCTCATCTCCTCACTTAAACTAGGAAATAGAGCACATTATTCTAGTCTTAAAGTCTTTATACTGGCTCCCTGTAGCTCAGAGAATAGACTTTAAAAAATATTTTTGTTAGTTCATAAACCACTGAATGTCTTAGCACCCAAATACATTATGGACCTGTAGTCACTGTATCAGCCATCCAGACCACTCGTGTATTCAGACTCGTCTACTCTGCATCCCAAAATCAGAACCAAACTTGAAGAAGCAGCATTCAGTTTGTATGCGTCAATAATCAAGAGCAAACCTCCAGAAAACTGAAAAATGCTGAAATACTTAGCTCCTCTAAATCAAGACTAACCCCATTTGCTTAGGCCTGTCTAAGCAAATGAAACAAAGATTCCATTCCAAATAACTGGAACAAAGATTAAATTTAGTCTTCATTATAATTTATGCTGATGATTATGACATTTAAAAAAAAACAAAAAAAGGTTTCTTGCTTGTTTCTTGTTTACATCATGTAAAAGTACCTTCAATTAACTAGGTGCTGAAATGTGCTGTACAAACTTGCCTTGCCTAATTTGTTTCCTGTAAAGTTAATACATTTACACTTTGTACACTGTGATTGTTTCAAAACAAAAGGCAAATGTTTGTGCAAACAATCTTGGCCAATAAAGCTGATTCTGACAATAATCTAGCCTCACCCATTTTGCCTTCTGATTGTTATCCTGCCCTTAATATTTGCATAGAATTGTCGTTAAAGACTGAAACTGTTTAATCAAGGACATATTTGTGCACAAAGCAGCAAGTTACATGAGTAATACTCACCAAGAGACACAACAGCCACACTCTCAGGAAGAAAATGCAGCTTGAACTTGATAAGCAGGTGCACCAATATGATGCAGATACCTGAGGGAGAGAGGATGTAGGAGACAACTGAATGAATATTTAGGACAAATACATCTTTGTTCAGAAGATGATGTCATACTTGCTCACATCAGGCCTAAAAAAGCTACCACCTAATATGCTGCTACAAAGGCTTTTCTAGATGTTTGATTTAGATAACTGCAGTGAGTAGAGGAATGAAGAAATAGCATTGGTATGTAATGACATTTAAATAATTTTCAGAGGCACATATAAACGTAGAACATAGAAAGAACTAATTTATTTGGCAAAATATTAAACAACCCAGAAATTAGATCAACTTTACAAAATTAATGACTGCCATGCACTGTTTTGTTGTTTTCCACAACAGATTTTCAGTGAGAATAATATTGAAGTTATAACATTTTTGGTCAGAGACAAAATGCATTTTTGAATTAACTATTACAATTAATTGAATAAGGTAAAAAAAATAAAAATAAAAATCAAGACAGATTTTGTCTTTTATTTTCTGAACTGAATTATTAAATTTTACAACATAATCTGCTAAAAAATGTACATTTAGTTATACTGAGGGATATTTTGAAAGGCTAACACTTAATTGAACATCCTGCAAGTATAGTAATCCCATATTTATCTGCAAATTGCTGCTCTCAAAGATACTGGTGCACTGTTTCACACAAGCAATAATGTATTTGACTGCAAGGGAAGAAACAGTTGCAACAACCTCAAAAGGAAATTCACTTCTTACTATTTCACAGTTAAATCTCTTTCATACCAACAAAGCTTCTTTTTTATATTACAAGAATAGTAATGTCATCTGCACTCCATTCAATAGATGAAATAAAAATGCCCGAATTTAGGCAGATTAGCAGACCAGTAAATAAACTTGACTAAAGGGAATATGCGATCTTCTGTCATTGGAGATGTTAACTTTGCTCAACTGAAAACAAAAGGCAAAGTTGTGGCAGCAAACGACATGTTATTTTAACCCCCTTAGGCCTGATATGTGGTTTGTAAGACTGAACTCTGAAATAGTTTCTCATGCACTAATCTTCAACTACTATACCTTCAGAATGCAAACAATACCTGAGTTTGTTAAAGAATAATAATGTAGTGATACCACAGAGTAAAAGGAAAAAAATATCTAAGGTTTAATAAAGATTAAGAGTACTATTGCGAATAATGGATAAAAGGTGTGACTAAAGTAACAATTTAAAGCTACAGTTAGTAAACATGTTTATCCTTTGTTGATCTCTTTTACCTCTTGAATCACCTCTCGTAAACTAAATTGTATGATGCACTAAGAAGATTATTGTGTGAATCAGTATGTATATTTCTTGCTGTGCATTTTCACTTTTCATTCTGTCCTTAATCTTTTTCCCTGGAAAGAACTTTTCAGAGTACAAGAAGCAAATTCAACAGCTAATCTCCATTTAATAGACAAAACTAAATTCAGAGTAGTAACGGGTTAGCCAACAGAATAAACAAGTAAAGTCAAAATGTTATGTAAAAGCATTCTTTATAATTTAAGTCAAATGTCAGAGAAAGACCCTGAATGACCAGCTTTGTCTCTTGCTGCTTGTAGCCAAGAATGAGGTAGCGCTGACCCTTCCTCACCTGCTGCTGCTGACGGCTGATTGGCCACCTGAGAGAAGACTGCTAAACATTTTCCCTCACAAACAATACAGGGTTGGCTGGCTGGACATGTTTGAGATCATGAGCATATGGGCTGCTGTGGTGTAGAAACTAAAGCCCCTTTTCCACTACATGTTCACAGAGTGGTTGAACTCAGCTCAACTTTATAAGGTTTGGGTGGTTTTCCATTATAATTGACAAACAGCTCCAGTGGGTGGTGTAGTCATAGCAGGGTGGCCCTCAAACATCATACTTTTCAATGCAACACTGATAACATGTGGAACATTTGTTAAGTAGGTAAAGGTAAGCAGCCAGACAAATACCCACCTATTGTTAGCCTGTTCAACTTCCACTACTACTTTATTTAAGTGGGGGTTTTTTTGGTGTTTATTTTTTTTTTTTTGCTTCAGTTCATTTCAAAAATCAACTTAAATAAATGATATAGATGACACTACAACAACTGTAATTGCTTATTGTTTCTGCAGATATATGAAAATGCCAATGTCAGATTAGTTAGTAAAATGAATGAATATCAACCCACCAATGACAAGCAGACTGAAGAAAATAGTCAATCCACTGGACTGTTCTTCCTCCTGGGCCTTCACCCCGGTCTGCACAGGCAGGATGGGCTTCGGAGTTGGGGGTGCTGGTGTGGTTGGCTTGGCAGCAGCTGCTGTGGAGTGATGGGTCTCATTGCTGTAATTCTCACTAGTTTCATTGTACTTTCTGGAAGAGAGAACAGTGAAGATGACAGGTATAATGGCGGTTTTATGCTTATTGTTATCCAAAACTGACCACGTGAGACAATAAACAGCCATAAGGTAAACACACTTAGCCTCAATATTATACTGTTTTAGGTGTTGCCACATTCAGGGATACTTTGACCTGAAATAAACAGTCACCACTATTTTATATAATGCACACATTTCCTTTATAGGACAGACGAGATTGTCATTGAGTATGGGATTTAAGTGTTATAGTGGAGAAGGTGACAAGACAAGAAAAAAAGTCTTACTAGCGTAGTTACAGTAGATAAAACAGAAGAAGACGAACAACCTGAAAAGCTTTCCGTCGCTCTGCGAGTTGGTTGAGCCAAGTTTATTTTGTCGTATCTGCTTGTCTTGACGTGGAGTATTATCCTTATGTAGCACAATCTCCTCGCCGTTGTCATTTCTCTTGTAAAGGTCCACAGAGTTGGGCTGTTCGAGTCTCTCTGACAGGCACAGCTTCACGAAAAACAGTAGCAAGAACCACGAAAAAAGTTTAACCCTAACACCTCTCATCCTCAACTAAGTGTTTTTAGGCCAAAAGACAATATATTGCATTAAAAAAGACAGACGGATTCATATCGTCAGCTTCGCGTATCTGTTGACATTGCGGCCTTACTTCCTACAGAAATGTTTGATGGGAGTTGTAGTCGACAACAAGAGCTTTACTGATCAAATTAAAACGGCCCAAGTAAACAAATCAGACGTGGTTGAGTGTATGTTTTGTGCAGAAAATGTGCACATGCTTTTATATTGTAGTCAATGTTAAGCTCCCCCAAAAATGTATGTAAAATGTCATGTGAACGCTGATTATATTTTTTATTGACTCCATTTCCCATGTGGCATTGCACAGTGCCGTCAACCCTCTGCTTCACACGCCATGCAGAAAACTGAAAAGAAGTTGTTTGTTCTTGTCATTAATAGTATAAATTTGTCTTGTGTGATTATTTACATCATTTTGTGATTATTTTAATCCTGAGATAGGTATGTTATGTTTTTTCAACACGCTTGTTTCCTCAAATTTATAAGACTAGTTAAATGTAATTATGACCTCTTTATTTTATTAGTTTATTTCTTTCTCATTGAAAGGCCGAATTATTATTATTTTCTTTCCAGTTCACTGTGTTGCATTATGTTGCGATGTCATTTATAATATTTCTAATCCTGAAATTGCTTTTAAAACGAACCAAAAAAAAAAACGTAACTGTGTTCCTATTAGAAATAACTACAACCCCCTACTTGAATGTAACAGACAGTGTTTATTCAGCTGAGGAAATAGAAACATGTGGTTTTAAATAGTTTACTGGGAAATGTCTAACAAATTATGGGTAGTATGAGAGAAAGGTTGTATCGATAGATTTCTATTTTCCTATTTATTTACAGCCCCATACTCTGGGCTAGTGGGTTGCGGAAAAGTACATTGGTTCCCAAATGCACACTCCAGTACTCCCAATCCCCCAAAACACAGGGGATTAGGAGGTTTTTTTTTGTTTGTTTTGTTTTTTTAGCTAATTTCATATATAAAACAGATGCAAAACATAAACAAATGTAAATAATATGCAAAAATAAATTCAGTAACAAATCAAAGAAACACAGCATCTGGGGGAGCGTTTATAATCTTGAGGTGGCATACAGTGAAACAAAAAGCTATTGAATAATTTCAGATAAATAAAGTGTTAAAATGTTATCTGGATGTTATTGTATTTAGTATATTTTCATACTAAATACATTTAGTATTTAGTGCATTTAGTATTTGGTGCATAACTCGGATTGACACTTCTTAAGTGTCAAGTAAGTGTTGTTTCTTTAATTAGTAATTTAAACTATATATCACGTATATAAGACCGGAGGTGTGTGACTTAGTTTATATTAAACGAAAATTGAGTTTTATAATATCCTCTTAAAATAAACTCTTAAATTGTATTCCCAACCTCACAGAACTCACCATATCTGCTGCTTATGTTTTGTAAATAGAAAGCCCTCTGAAATAATTTCTTATGTAAATTGACCCCCAACCCATCCCTCCTATAGTGGCACCACTGAAAGCAACAAAGGAACTCTAAGTACAGTGCTTTGCTGGTGATTCTCGTGTGGTGGGAGATCTTTTGGGAGGCAGGAGTAGGAGTTTTATACCATTCATACCCTGGAGCACAGAGTGTCGAAACTGCCTTTGCGGCTCTCCTCCCCCAAGTTACTCACTTTTTCTTAACATTGCATTTTAAAACTAAATATATATATTTTGTGAAATAATCACACTCTAATCACATCAGAAATGGAAACTTGCATTTCTGATAGAAGACTTTTTTTTTTAATGATCCCTTATTTAAATATGCACTTAAATATGTTCTGTATGTGTTGCATTGTGGCACTTTATGTTAAATTCCTTTTATACTTACTGAATTAAGAATAAATAAGTACTCTCGACCAATAATTAATTCTGTGAATGACAAATTAGTTTTAACAATCGAAAAGTTTGATTTAACTGAAATGAAATGACTAATCAGTCAGTGAATCCATATCTTATAATCTTGGTTGAGGCAAATAGTTTACGGTCAAACAATACGCGATTTGCTTTCCAGTAACGTTGAGAAGGTTATCAGGAAGGCTTTTTTTATTCCAACGTTGGTTGCCAGGTTACGTCGTCTACGCCGTACGTACTTTGCGCTGAGTAGGAGCTACTGCGTTAACGCCCACTTGAGGTATTGCTCTTTTTTTTCTCTCTGCGGAGAGTGCGCTCCATTCATAGGGTTGGGCAGGCAGGCAGCAGAAAACGAAGAGTGGAAGAAACACCATCGGTGGAACCGAAAGGATGGTCTCGCCTTGAGCCCACCAGGCCCCCTTAATCCGCGAAATCTTCGCTGGCCATTTTCCCTCCCATTAGGACATACCCCGAATTTAAACCGACACCTTCTCTTCAGGAATGGGACTCAAGTGTCTCGGCTGAATGCTGGCGTTCCCATCCTTGTTTTTTGCAACCTGCCGCGGAAAAAGACTGACTTCCTCGTCGCTTGTTCATCTGCTGCTGCCGCAGACCTAGCGCTCGATTGGACTCATTTAGCCCAGACCGTCCACGGACTCGCTGGCTCAGGCATCTGGACACATCGGGGCTGGTCAGTCGTCGTTGGAAAAAAGCAAAACGTGCCTGTGTGTGCTTTTGCTGCCTGTATGATGCCGACACATTTGCGTTTCCGGAGAAGGTCATTCCTTGGGCTTTTATTCCTTTTTTCGCTCTCCACCTCGGTACTATATTTCATCTACTCCGCCCCCGGAATCGGTAAGTAACATGAAATGGGAGGTTTTGTTCTAAATTGGCCGACCGAAGGAGGATGATGACGATGTGAGGTTGTTTGTATGGGCCGTTAGGTCATGTGTGACAGCTCGACCATGCATGCGTCTCTGCTTAGCTTAGGTATCACCCAGTTGATGATGAGACTCGGCTGGATGCTGATCCCATAATATCCATGTACCTGGCCGTGATAATAACAGTGCGACTGATGAGCATGGCTATTATAATCTGGCTGATGTTACTAGGCCTTTTGGCTGTGATCACAGTACTTACAGTGGCCCGATGTCTGGAGACACAGACCAAAATGCAGTATTTTGGCCTTGATATTAATACCCTTTGATACACGTTTGGAAACCATTGAGTCATCAGCCTCAGTTGTTGTCTGATTGTGTTTGGCAAGATCTGATTAAGAGTGTACATTCTTGAAGCCAAAGTAAATTTCAACCTAGCAATGCATTCCTTACATCATAAGCGGACTGTTAGTCACATGTAGTTGTGTAATATCACATGTCCACAATTTGCCTATTATTAATTCATTAATGTGTCTTTTTTTCTCCTCTGCTTCTTTGTTCCTCTCGTTATTTGTTGGAACACCAGACACATCACACCGCTTGAGTCAATTAACCATCTTCCGTTTGTGAAGCATTCCAGAGTACAGCAATGTCCACTTATCTTATCAGCCCAGATACATTAGAGCAGTCATGTTTCTATTTTATATCCTTTTACCAGGGTCGGGTCAAGAAATGTATTTGTGGGTGTGTGGAACACAACGGGAATATAAATAGTGAAAATGAACGGTAAATGTGAATGACTCAGAGATAACTAAAAGCAACTACCCAACTTACCATATGTAAGAGACTGAATCATTGTAAGTAGCAAGATTTGACATATTGCAAAAGGTACTTCTTTCATTGTTCAGGATGAACATAGTATGCCATTAGAAACAATAATTAGGTCTCAAAGTACTATAGAGCCTTTGGAGAAAAATAATGCAGAGATGCAGACTGCATCGACATACAGTTGTGCATGTAGTGTTGCCAAATGATCAGTGAAAAAGTTAAAATATTTAGTTTAGTTTTTCTCATGTCCTGAATGTTTTTCTTGAAGTATTTTGCACCAAATTTGATTTTCTTTATTTTAAGGACTATTTTATGTCATTAACTTTAATTGAATGTAGCACTTAGATTTTGGTCATTTAGCTGTCGATCGCAGATCAGAGCAGATCAAGAAAAAAGTGTGAATGATGCAACTCTAGCTTCAGTATGCCTGCTTAACTTGACTTCTCAAATCCGGTGTTGTAAGAGTTAAGCTCTTGAATTAGTGATTTTTATTTTTTTTAAAATTCATTATTACTGTACTTTATTATTTGTGCACAGAATGACTTGTGAGGGTGTCCTGGCCAAGGTGGACATTAGCTCAAAACTATAATAGTTGGAACACTCATCCACATGCAACATTAAACGCTTACACCACAGATGAAACCAACTACAAGTTCATAACTCGGATCATAGCAAACTAAAAGATACAATATAATATACTGTATATTCTCACTGTCATTGTAACAGCCATCCTAGAGACATCTAAATCTTTGGAACAAAGACCATGTTTTCCTGTACTTTAACCCTACACCAGTTGGTGATTGACCATATTAAAGGCAGTATTCTGAAGCTAAAACCACTAGTGAGCAGGGCAGTGGCCTGTAGTGATTTTAGACACAAGTTAGTGTGTAGCTAAACTCTAACAGGTCAGCAGGTGTTTTGTTGTTGGGATTTGGCATCATGAAACATACCTTTATCAAGTTATAACTGCAATGTTGGGATGTTGTTTCCTGTGGTACACCCACTTATACAAATCCAGATGAAATTGGAGTCATCATGTTTTACATTAAGTAAATAGGCCCAGTTACATAACATGTCATATTTTGTAGAAAGACGTTACTGCCATGTGGTTCTGCATAGAAAAATGGTAAACATCTGTCCTCCACTACAGGACAGAAATTCAATCTGTCCGGTTTTTAATATTTAGTTTAATATTTTTTTCCAAAGAAAAGAATCACAAATACTTTGAGATCTTTCAGTTCTAATATTCTTCTCTCCCATCTTCTATATACTGTATTTACGACTCGGTCCAGAGAAAATAAAACTTGTTTAGGCAGTGAAAGAATTTACAATAATAAAACATTGAGGTATTGTGCCTTTAAATCCTGCTATAAAACACAGTATTTTCTAAAATGTCTCATTACTAATTTTAAATGTAGATATCATTCAAATATTCTGTTTAAAAAAATGAGGCTCACGTTATGTGATCACACAAATAGTGGAAGTTATTGTTTGTAACTCCACCCTTTAAATTTGTGGGTAGTTTTTCTGTCACCACCAGTATTTTCTAGCTTAAACTCTGAAATGCTATCCCTTATTACTAATCTAAATCACTCACAACTAAAATCTTTCTCTCCTTGCTTTGGTTACACCTATTTACAGTTATAGCATCACTTGTCCTTTAGTCATGTACTGCTATCATCAAATGGTGCTGACCTATCATCCTCATGCTGCCATTTCTGACACTCCTCTCCCATTGGATAACCTCATGAGGGAGCGTGACATGCAATTCATTGCATTTTACTTTCCCCTGTTTACGGGGCTTCTGACAACAACTATTGTCCCATTGTTATTTATCTCTAAAACATGTAGCTTGACATAAAATGCATGACTCTTAAAGATGGGAAATGCATCAGCTTCTGTCTTTGAGGCTTAGCCAATCAAATTTAAAAGTGTTATCTTACTACTGTCAAATAGACAGATTAATGTGAAGTTGAGCATCAGCAACCAGGATGACTATGCTCTATCATTGTAACTAAAAGTTTTGGAATAATCAAAATTAGGAACTACTCCTTAACATGTCCAACACCATGTATGTTGATGCTCTCTACTGTGGTAAAGTCTTCAGTTTGAAAAAAAAAAAAATCATGAATGGTCATACCTTAAAGAAAATTATTATTGTCCACTGAAAGCTTGATTGGTGCATATCTATGCAGGGTTATAGGTATTGAACACTTGGCTCTTTTAAAATGAACAATGAGAAAGGTCATCACAGTTACTCATCAGAATGAGTATTGACTGATTTCTACTTCTTACCAGCTGAGGATAATTTAGTCGAATCAGTCAATTCTTACATGCAGAACACGTCTGACAGTAAACCAGAGTTACTGAGAGTGGCCATTCTGCTAAATACGACAAAAACAAACAAATCATTAAATGATTGACATATAATCATACCGTCATTGCACTTTTTAAAAAAATTTTTTTTAGCTCGGGCATTGATGGGGTCTGAGAGCTGTACTTGGCCATATTCATCCTCTAGGGTGTCGAATGTTGCAGGGCTTTAATGGACACATGGCCTTTTGGGGATTAGCTTAAAAAGAGTACAAGGACCAGCAGCACCAGTCCATTAATTATACATGCTAACCGGGAACCAAGCAGGTTTTTTTTTTTGCTGCTGTTACTAAATACTGCCATTTAAGTGTGTGTTTTTCTTACAGCAGGGCCTAGCTGGGAAATCATGTGAGGGTTTGGAGAGGAAGCTTAACAGAAAAAGGACCCAGCCGGAGATATTGATTCACAAGCATTAGATGAGGTTTCTGAACTTGTGGTCAGATATGAGTCTTTGAGCAAGTATTTTGCAAAACCAGAATTTACAATGCTAAATGGCAATGTTAACAGAAATGCTATGGATGCCAGTTAAGCATTAGCACAGCATTTTCTTGTCTTTGGTTTATATTTTCTCTTAAAATTCAGATTGAAGAAGGTAACTATCCAGAACTGGTATAAAACTAAAGGAGCTGATCAGGAGCTGAAGTGAACTGTTGATTCTGCACAAATATTTTAATGGTTTTATTCAGTCATAAGTAGCATCTCTGCTACAATTGCCTCTGACTAGCAAGTTTTCTCACATGTAGGAAACGATCTGTGACACATCTGAGTCTTCCTGAGTAATTGTACAGTATTTAGTAAAGGCAGCTTGATGCTGATTTGTGCAGCCCAGTCATGCTTTGTAAAATTCATATTCAATGCAACATTTGGGTACTATTCTCTTCAAAACTGAAACAGAGTACAGAGGAAATGGCCAGTTCACAAGTGGTCAGAAAATTAATTCAACTATCTAAAGGATTTGTATTTTCCTTCCAGTAACTGGGCAACTTAAAAACATCATAAAAAATGGCAGCAAAGCAAAGCTATTTCTGAAAAGAGAAACATCCAGATCAGAAGACTTGTACTCAACAGTGAGAATGATTTGTTTTTTGTAAACACTATGCTTAACAAGAGATTTTGGACAGATGCCAGCTGGGTTATGAAGCATTTTGATCTGGTCTTTAACTTTCGACCTGAGGAATACAACTTGGATGAATTGGATAAGACAACGATAAGACAGAGGATTAAAGACTAGCCAGACTATTTCTCTGACCATACACAAGCCATAACATAAGAATGGAAACATGAATAATCAAGGTGAAACAATTTGTGATAAGTATAATAAATTTGTTCATAACTCAAACTGTAATAAATGTTTTTAACTGATACCAGTTGAAGCTGGTCTTGCTTCAACTGGTATAGCGCAGAAGGCCCATAAAGCAGCTATATACTGTAAATATCATGAAATGCAAATTTAGACCTCTACAAATTGCCTTAACAGATTTGATAATGTCATCTGTGCAAACAAAAAGGAGCTATGTTCTAAATATTTGATCATTACCTCCCAACAGCACACCTTACTATGTTGCAATTAATAATGTACCTTGAATCATGTTCTTTCTTTTTTATTGGTATTTTGTTTTATTTGGTGTGTCCTTAGAGCAGAGGCTGGATGGGGTTAACTGGTTCGACTGGATCCGTCATAAGTTGGTTATTTCAGTTTGTCCTGGTTCTATTTATGAGCTTCTTCTGTGGAAAACACAAACGCTGCTAGTGTACTAGCCACACATAGAAAGTGACAGTTTGTTTGAAGATTATATTTTATCCTGTAGAACAAATGCTGACTGTGGTATTTTTTCAGGACAAACTAAATGTTACAAGAGTTTGATTCTTAAAGTGAAATGTGGCCAGTAACTTGTAATATGAGACATTTTAAAGCAGTAACACGTGGTTTGTGTCTGTATGACTCTTCATACAGACAGTTTGCTACACTCACAAACGGAACTATTTTAACCCCAGACTTTTATTTCAAACCAGCCTCTGCAGACAAGCCGGAAAAGCAACCTTTGCTAATGGAAAACGACAACTTCACCAGATGTAACATGTAGGGACTCTGCACCTTTAAATTCACAACAACACACACTGCCTCGTTCCTGTGTTAAAAGGTAGATTCATTTTTGCTGCATTTAGACTCCAGTTCTGAAGAGCAGAAATGTGTGGCTTGGCAGCAAAGCATGTGGGGCAAGGCCTATTTGAAAAGCTTTGGTGGTGCACTCACATCTGCTTTGTTCACTTTCGCTGCAGAAAAAGGGAGCCATTCAGCCAGGATATGCGTTAGCATCAGGTCTGAACAGAAGGTTCATTTGGTTTACCATGCATAAACGTTAGGAAAAATAAACCGTGACTGTTTTAAATGAACAGGATGAGCTTGACTTTTGGCTGTGCTTATACTATTGTATTTTTTTTCCCTCACCACAAGACAACAATAGATTGCAAACAGCTTTTTAAATAGTAGTTTAGACTAAATAAAAAAGTGAACACGACTAAAAGAAAATATGATATGGGGAGAACGATGAAAGGAATGTATCAAGCTCCTGGTTTGTACATCGGGGAACCCATCCAAAACACCTGTACAGGGCATCCTTTGATACCCAGGTGGCCTCTGTGCAGAATGCCCCAGTTTTACGGCATGGTCCATCTCACTGTTCTTCTTCGCCATCTGCCGCCGTCCTTATGTATTCAAATGCACCTTCGCCCAGGCCAGGCCTCTACAGCGTATGTCGCCCCTGAGCACGGATGCTGACTGACGCAGGCTGGGGATACAGGGCACAGCTGGGCCTTATTGCTGCAGTTTATTTAATTAAAACATGAGAGGATCCCACTGGAGTGAGCGCTAGGGAAGACGTTTCCTCTATTTATAGGTTTGAATGCAGATAAACACACACACACACAGACAATGGCAGATCCAGAGAGTGCAACAAAGACAGGAGAGCAGGTGCTTCTGCTTTGTCACAAGAGACCGGCCTTATCCCCTTGCCTTAATGGCTGCTGTGTGGTGGTTTGTATCTGTCTTTGATACTGTGGATATCTCGGCTTGTACGTATCACCGATTCCTCTGTAGATGCGGCTAGCTCTGTGCAGTATAGACCATGTTTTAGGTGCTGCTTCAGTTCAAATGAAGCAACGACTGCACAAAGTTACCAAGCATAATAGAGATCCGCCACGGCTTTAAAGTTGCCACAGAGAATTGTGCATAGCTGTCTCACTGTGGCGAGGTACGCAAACAAATCCTCAGACAAAGCTGTCGCCTCTACTCGACATGTAACAACACTCTATGTCAGCAGTAGTGTGAGCTTTGTTTTTATATGTGTGATGGACTGACTGGGTGTGAGTGTGTGTGTGTGTGTGTGTTGATGGTGTGTAGAACCTTAGCAGCCTATCATCATTGCAGTGATACCTAGTGTAATCACACCTACTCATCCTTTTCTAAGAACTGGTGACTGTGACTAGGTCAGGTGATTACATGTTTCACAAGTCTGCCAGATGAGAAACAATGTCCTCTCAGGGTTGAAAATGTGCAAATACAGGGCAGGGGCAAATTAGGTGGAAAAATGTGTAAACCTCAATGCAAATGTTTTCATTTCTATAGAAGATCTTTGACTTTTAATAAGCATTGTGTTCTTTTAAGCTACATGTCTCACAAAACATTTTCTTTGTATTTTCCTGGATTTGGCATTAAGTTTTGTCTTGTTGTTCCATGTATTTAAAGGATGGAACACATAGTGTCATTTTGTGCCACAATGAAGTACATATTTTACCATCAGTTGGTACAAAAATACTGCACATATCAAAAACAACAAAAGCAATTAGATTTTGCATCAAAGTCATATCTGAGGCCTTGAAACTGATGCCTTAACAATCTCCTTAAGAACCTCCTACCTTTTCCAAAACTCCCCTTCAGTCAGTCATCACAATAATGCATCTCCACTTGGTCCATTGATGCTGTTTACAATCGTTCTAATGAGCATGGTAGTTTGTCTGATAAGCTCAGCAGTTCCACCAGGTGTCCAAAGGGGAACTTGGGTGAATAGGCGGCGCACTGTGCAAACCCATCCATAGGAGATTAAATGGTTTCTGAAAAATTTATGAGTCAAAACAACACTCTGGATATGTTTGATGTGGAAATGATATCATATCATGATAGAAAGCCTGGAAAAGTTTTATTTTGTATAATACCTACACCTCCTTCTTCTAAAAGAAGAGAGTTTTCGGGTTCAGGTTTTAGGGTTCAGGAAATTAAGCCATTATGTTAGTGAATATTGTGATAACCAGATGACTTGCAGTAAATAAATAAATACCTAACTCTACAGTGTTCATGTCTTTTTTGTGATGGGTGCTAGAAAAGTATTAATTTTCACAATAGCAAGATGATTATAGAGAACTACACTGACAAATATTTATATGAAAAACATGCCTCTTGCTACAGCTGCTGAAATGAATATAAAACAACTCAGTTGCTCAGAAATACAGCTTCTGTCTGATTTCCACAACATCTTAATAGCCTCTTAAAAGTAGTTCCACTGGTTTAAAAGCACACATAAAACATAAGGAGATTTGTGTTTGCTGGATTATTTCTTTGTTGTCATTATTCTTCTTGGCAATAAATCTTATATTGTTGTAAAGCCTGTTTTTTCCCCCCCTCTCTCTTTTAAGTGATTCCACAATGAAAATGCTTTTTGGATTGAGCAGTAGATTTGAGTATGTGGGTTATGCCCAAAAAACTGAACAAACTCTATTAACCAAGGCCAGACAGGTTATTCTGCTAATGACTCTTGATAGTTTTGGTTTGGTTTCTTGAATTGACTAAAATAAGACATACTGACAGTTATTGATTTAATAAACAGGGGACACAAAAGTGTAATGAAATACCATACAGAAGCACAGCTGCCCTGGTCACCAGCTTGGTCAGAAATGGTTGTGGAATGGCATTTCATTCTCCAACCAGTTTCTTCATAAGGCAGCCAAAGTGGGTATGTTGGTCCCTTTGGTATGAGCAGGATGCTCAAGCTGATCCCTCAAGTGTTTAGTGAGGTTGAGGACGGGCAGGCAGGTGCATCTCATCCTCTCTGCTCCGAAAATCAGAATTTAGTCTATGACAGATCCTGCTCTGTGTGGGCACACACTAACATCTTGGAGAGCAATGGGGGTATGGGACTGCCTCCAGGTTGCAGAATCTCATTTTGATATCTATCTGCAATAAGATTGTCTCCAAAGATGGTAACTTTGTTTTTCAATGAGGGAAATGTCACTCCTCACTGTCATACTATCTCCACCAAAAGTTGTTTGGTATTGGCAGAAAGGATTTGACAAGTTTTTTTTTTTTTTTTTTTGTTTTGATTTATTTATTTTTTTTTCTTTTCTTGGATACAATTCACATACTCAGCTCTCCTGCTCAACCAACAAATAAATTTTAATTGGAAAATACAAGCTTTCCAGTGAAACAAGTGTTTTTGCCATAAGGTACTTTTATCAAAACAACAAAAAATAGGTCAACCACAAATCTCATTTGTGGTAAATTTGTTACTGATATGCACATCATTGTAAACATACCTAGGTAGCATGTATTGCAGTCCAAGCAATTCTTAGTTGCACTGATATTGTTGTGCTGATAAATTTGTAATATGTTTTGCACATTGAAACATTTTAAAAGCATCACAATATAGTAAAGACCATACCGTAATTTATTCTAATTTGATGGAATGGTGCTTAATTAATCCCTAAAGCATAATTTCATTATTCAAACATATACAGTTAACACAAAAAGGGTCAATTTGAAATATAAAATAGGAGTCATTATAGGAGTCTTCTTATTGAAGAACTCAATTAGACTTAGAATACATGAATCCAAAGATTCATTTTTCTCTTTAAAGGCAGCTGACAAACTGTTGGAAAGTTACAACTGTATCAGAGAGGGAGGGAGGTTGAAATCTCTAGAGGCCCAGTTCGGTTATTGTGTTTGTAGCCTGGCAGCAGTCGAACTGATGATATCGTTTGCAGTTAAGACAGCGGCATATGGCGATGGAGATATATATAGCTAATACAAAAAGTATCGCTTTTAGTGTACAGTCTTGCTCTGTGTTTCCAAAAGTAGACTCAAGACTGCTGGTTCTGCTCATTTTAATTAGTTTTCACTCAAATTCAGTTTAATAGAGTTAGCTAATAATTGAAAGTTTAATGTTTTTTTTTTTTCTTTTTTCTCCATACGCCTCTCTCTACATAAGTGGATTAATCAGCAGAGTGTAGCAGGAGAAGCCCGTTTTTAATATGCTCAGGCCTCTGCACTGACACCACTTTTAAAGCCAACACTGTGAAGTTATGCTGCTCTTTTCTTTCCTCAATGTTTCATAGAACATTTTTCCCAGAGGTACGTTCACATTTACAGTAGACACATCCCTCTTTGCTGTCCCTGTGCCCACATACATGATGCTTCACCCACCTCCATGTCTGATTATTCCTTCAGCCACTTCCTGTTCCTTTTCCTGTGTAATCTCGAGTGTGGATGCCTCACCTCAGGACAATTTGAATCCTAATTTGTTTAAAAAGTATTGTTTGGAAGTGAAAGCAAAGCAAGAGAGTCTTGTCAAGATCAGAAAATATGGTTGAGGTTGTGTCCAGTTTAAGAGGAAGTGATAGTTGTTGGGTCTATTTTAGTTCCCAACCTGCAAGGAATCAACCAGAGATATAGTTACTTTTCTGCAGAAGAGGGGAGAGAAGCCAGACACGGAGAACCACAGTCAAACAACTGTCTGGGATCAACTCCACCCGCTCTCACCTCTCAGCTGCCTTTTTATTATCACAACAAGGAAAAGAGGGTTGGGTTTCTTCACATAGTCACACAGATGGTTTCGTCAGAGAATTCTGTCCCAGGATGTTCTGGGACGCTCTTAAAAGGCACAAAGCAGTTTGATAACATCACAAGAGTGAGTAAGCATTTCTAATATCCAAGCAAACATTGTTAAAACCAGAAAAGTGTGTAGCGTTTCTAATCTTTAAGCAAACATCCAAAGAACAGTTAATAATGTACCATGAAAGAAAATGGGCCACGAAAGAATAATAATATGAAAACATAACCTTTCAAATAAACTCATAATTTAAATGAACTTGGATAATAATCTTTCCAACAATAGTGTTTATAAAAGAGCAGTTCCTGGCATATTCATGTGGCAGACCTGTTAATTGTTTTATTTTTTTAGGAATGAAACAGCCTGTGTTTATGTCACTTGTTAGATATTGAAATAAATCTGCCTACGTTGACTACACTACTCCATAAACATTACTAAACGTGGTTTACTGCAGGTTCAGAGTGGAGTAAACTTGGTGTTCCTCAGAAGTTTGCTGGAATCAAAATTTAATGCATTGTTGGCAGTTGCCATAGAGCTAAGTAGAGAGAAGAGTCATGCTTGTGGTAATGGCAGTGTGCGCCTCTGTGCACTGCACTGTGGTGAGAGAGAGTGTCTGCTTTAATGTGCTAGTGTGTGCCAGCCAAGGAATGACACATGCTGTTGTCTGTAGCCCTACTTCTCTACATTGTGGTTTTTCCACTTCCCTGTCTGTTGTGCATATCCATCTCGAGCGCAGAAGGTCCAGTGTGGTAAAACTACTGCTTCCTCTTCCTTCCTACTGCTGATTAAATCCCTCCCTTGAGCTTGATTCAGTCGCTTCATTAAATTGATTTCAATAGATGAGAAAGGTTTTACTGGTGTTGCTCATACTGGTTCAGATATTTTCCATCAGGACGAAAAAATCAACAAAATAATGTGCAATAAAGTGGGATAAAAGTGAGAATGTACAAAGCTGAATGTCGACTGTCACTGCTTGACTGCTTAAGGTCTGCTGTTTGACATTTTCTCTGCAGTTGCCATGGTTCCCTCAGGACCTGTTCCCAATGAGGACTGACTCCTTTTTTATGCAACCACAGAAACATGCCATCCTCGTTCTCATGATGATTTGGTTGGCAGCAGATCTGCCAAGGATACAGTCATTTTGGACAGGGGCATTTCTTTTTGTCACACAGCAGTCCCCCGTAAACGTCATAACAGCATGTATAAATAGCTTTAAGCAGTGCTAGATTTGCTCTGTGTTCTACTGGTGACAGCTCCAGACAACCCTTCCCTCCATTATTTAAATAAACACATCAAAATGGTTACTTCTGCTTCCGTCTAGGCCCTTTCTGGTTTTGTGCGTGGCTCTGCTGTGATGCTGCAGCCAAGCTTTCCCAAATGCATGAACACAGTACACAGTCATGTGACCCTGAGCATACTATTCACAAAGGAATTTGGTTAAACATCAATAGAGCAAGAGTCCACTGCCCTGTTCTTCGACTCTCTAATATACAAATACCTGTATTTGGAGCATTGTTTTTTGATACATGCTTGTCTTATTTTGAGAACTACTTAATCTGGGATTTTTGAGAAAGATGTCACATCACTGCAGTTTCTTTTTTCTACTGTACACCTAATACGACCCCAGAATTGCAATGTAAAAGTAATTTGTCAGCACTGTGATGTGACAGAATCCTTGTTTACTTATTGTTGCTTTCCCATTCTTAGTCAATGATGACAATGCTGTTACAAACACCAAAGCATTTCCCCTAACTTTGTTCTTTACCAATATCAGAAATTGCATTGAACAACATACCTTTTTTTTTTTTTTTTTTTTTTTTTTTTTTTTTTTTGTTTGTTTTGTTTTTTTTTTTTTTTTTTTTTTTTTTTTTTTTTTTTTTTTTTTTATTTTTTATTTTATTAATTTATAAACCAAACCCCC